>WSXT02151035.1:0-10273 GCA_011762715.2 Neuroterus valhalla
ACATACATACATATATATATATATATATATATATATATATATATGTGTGTGTGTGTGTGTGTGTACATGTATTTGTGTCACACGTTACGCTAAAATCTGTATTGTTCTTCTCCCAGAGTAAGTGTGTATTTAATTGAACAAACTGAACTCACTTCCCATTTGCTTCGCATTAGGGAAAATAAATTTTATCGGTTTAGAATCGCAAACCAAAAGCTCATTAAGGAAGATCAACCCATCACCTTCATGACCGCTAAATATAACAAATGACAACCTATACAAAACAGGAAAAATAAGTCTTTCACTCATTCTAACGAATTTCCGAAGATATGATTTGGATTCTTCTATTAGATATCGTAATTGATGTGACACCGGCTTGCGCAGGCGAAAATCATGATCAAAACAGCACACATAGTAGTAGGACCTCAAGTAGTGTGCGTGTCGTACGTTTGTTGATGTTTTAAGGGGAGTGTACACTTATCGGATGGCAAGTTATCGGAGTTAGATCGTATAAACAAATTGAATACAACTTTCTGTGAAAAATAACTGACTTCTCAGAAAGTTGTATTTAATTTCCTGTTCGAAGAAATTTCCATCTTGTTTTAAGGAAGTAGCCAAGTTTCAATGACCCTCATTTTTCAATAACATTTTTTGACATTTATTTTTATTTGACATTCACAAGTTTTTGGTATTCTTTATAGCATTTTATTAACCGCCCAAAAAAAATTTGTTTTTAAATTTTCATTATTATCTGGCTAATTTATGGGCGACGTGATGATGCTATGTTGAAAAACGGTCGCCAAGATTTCTCAACTTCGGTTCATCTAAAATGCAAAAACTAAATTGATTCATAGAGAGCACATAAATCGCTCTAGCCTGAACCCAAAGTTGAGAAATCGTGGTGACCGATTCTCAACATGGCGTCATCAGATCGCCCATAAATTAGACAGATGTTAATGAGAAACCAAAAACTTGTTAATGTCAAATGAAAACAAATTTCAAAAAATGTTAGTGAAAAAAAGGTCATTGAAACCTGGCGATTCCCTTAATAACGTAAACATATGTTTCGAATATTTGATTAGTTATGTCAGTCGGTGCAGTAGATTTCTTGGTTTGCGTATAGCCAATAGAGTCTTATGTTATGTATAGCTGATCAGGGTTATTAAATGAGAATTTCAGAAAAAACTCTGTAGCTGTGTATGTGTGTAGCTAGGAAGCGTATACTTTTTGCGAGGAGAGGATCGATGGACCGTTCCGTAGTTTAGTTAGGAGAGCACTCGTCTGTAAAACGAGAGGTCCTGGGTTCGGGTTCCAGTGGATCGGAAGTCGGTCCTTTTTCCACAGGAAGTTGTATTCAATCTATTGAGTTTCAATGCTAGGTTTAAGAGCTTTATTCTACGTTTAAAAAGTTTAACAGCTTACACATTCTCACGTAATGTCACAGAAAAAACAAAGGGTAAGAAGTGTTTTAGCTGAAAATCCCGAGATAATCTCGACATGGAAATAAACGAAGATCGGTGAAGGTGAATTGTAAAATGAGCGATCTTCCCTCCTTTCCTTTTTGGTCCTAACCTCTTATGCTTGCCAAGATTACCACTGGATTTTTAGCTGAACCGATTTTCACCCTTTGTTTTTTCTTTAGTTGAATGATATGTATCGTGAGCTTATTGCTCCAAAACCCAAATCTATTATTTTTGGAATATGTGTAAGGTGAGAGACATTTCATAATAATTGTCTCCAAAGGCATGTCATGGGATATTGATGTTTTTATGAATCATAAAAGGAAAAACAACACGAAAAAAAAAATGTTTGAACTATTTTTCTTTATGCACTGGAATGAATTGATTGCAGTTGTCCTTCGAAAATGCAAATTATTCGCATACTTTGTTGCAAAGGATACAACTTTCATCTTTTTTCTCTAGTCACTGTTGACACAGGCGTATCAAGTCTGCCCGCTCATCATGAAATTTACCAATTTATTCAAAAATCATTATTATAAGAAAAATTTGGTACATGGAATAATGGGAAAGGGTTGTAGTTTTTGAAATTGAAAAAATACGTATTAATCGGAACAATTTAATAGATTTTGTAAAAATTTTTGAAGTTATTGAAGTGGGCAGATGAGAGATTCGATATGCCTTTATCAATAGTAACTAGAGGAAAAAGATAACAGTTGTATTCTTTCTAACAAAGTATGCGAATAATTTGCATTATCGAAGATCAACTGCATTAAAATCATCCTAGTTCATTAGGAAAAACCGTTCGAATATCATCTATCTCATGTGGTTTTCCTTCTTGTGATTTGTAAAAACATCAATATCCTCTGACATACCTTTGAAGACAATTTTCTACTGAGCGTACGGGACGGATCTGGGTTTTTCTTGAAACCCGTTATTACAAGATTGCTCTCACCTTCACAAATTTCCTTTCAAGAAAAGAAGCGTTCTTTTATTTGGGGATCTGGATGATTCTCAGACACTAGCATTGTGATACTCACAAAAATTGGTAATGAACTTATGAGTTCGGAAGACTAATAACTTCATTTTGATCAAAAACCAAGCGATACTCATTTTCTTGAAGAATTCGTTGATCTCTAAAACAAATCAATCGTGTGATGGCTCTCTGTTTTTTGGAAGTTCGTTCGCGAATGTACATGCTGTGTGAGATACGTAAAATTATTTTGCATGGAGTAGGGTGACCCTTGGCCTTTCGAAAATAAAGTCACAAATCATGATTCTTCAAAGGTACAGAAAATATTATGTACCTCTTACTGTTTCTGGAATATTTAAAATAAACTAGTTCTCCTTTGCATACAAAATTGATCTATTTGACTCATCAACTCGCGCCAACGTAGCTGGTTTCCGGACTTTTGTGATAAATCAAAAAAGAAAATACGTGTTTTCATTTTGAGAAAGTAAAAAAAAAAGGTGTAAAGTCTCATTAACTAGAAAGCTAATAGTTTTTTCCGAGAGATTTCAACAATTATTGCAATCAGTTGAAGTCAAAGAGAAGATTCATTTGCGATTATAATGAAAAAAAAAATGTTCCTCAACAATTTCGTGAACAGTTAAAGATGCGAAGTACTTTAGGGTAGAACAAGATGCGTAATGAAATTCCATATTAAAACTTACTTTTCAGAATTGAATGAGGTCAATTCGTGACCTCATTTTTAAATTTCCAGGGGTCACCCCACTCCCTAGAAAGTAATTTTACGTGCCCTTCTCTGATCATCCGGCAGCTCGATTGCCTTCCAAGAACTGGCGCATAAGAGATGGAGGTTCACAAGCACGGGTGTGAAAGAGACAATTTGGAGCAACAACTATCCTTGTCTTGCCTTAGCGAGCGAGCACAAGTGCGAAAAGGATGGATTGGAATCGCCATCTGTTGCGTAGCAGTAACATTCTGCCAACTATCCATTCGAGTCATCTCAAGACTGATTATCTCCTAGATTCAAATAAACATGGACTTATATTTATTCCCGATTACCTATATATTAACATGGTAATCCATTTATATTAGGATTTCACATTTCAAAATATAATATCAAAAAGTTCCCTGAACCTCTATCTCAATTATCCTATAGCCTAATGACATCACTTCAAATATGTCATGTTTATGCCTAATCACTGCTTGCTCATTTTTATGAGTTTGCTGGTAATTTCGTTAAGAGGTGCTCTCATATCATAGCTGTATCGAAAACATAGCTCAAAGCTCAATCAACTGCGTCATTTACTAGCCTTAACAATTACTCACTTTTCTAAAAACACAGGGAGGCGCGTAGAGGTGCCGAAGTAAGTGTGTATGCTCATATTGGTATAAAGGGCAGGATTTGACATTAGAGTACTCAAACCTCTTTACCCGTTAAATAATTTTCATAACTTGGCATCATTGCCTCTTGTATCTATAGTAGATGGATTGACCTTATGGCTCTTGAGAATATATCTAAAGTTCCTAATGATCCGCAACACTCAGTTCTTTTCCTGTCTGAATCTGATCTCATTTGGATACAATAAAATGTGGAATAAAGTATATTTCTTGTCCAAAGTTCCAAAAAATTAAAGAACCCTAGTAAAGTTCCTGAGGGTAGATTGTTTACCCTGGTCTTTCGAACTGCTTGGGAAGGTTTAGATCAAAAGGTACAACTCACTTTTATATTGATTTGAGAATTCGATGTTGTAGACCCCGTACATAATTTTCCGGTAGGGGAGGATATTTGTCTGTTAATATTGGAGACGATTTAAAGTCTCGCGAGGAAGAAAGATAGAAGGCATTCTCAAGCTAAGAGTACCGGCCTGTTACGATGGAGGAAATTCTGCATCGTAAGGAATTAATTTCAATCTGAGATTAGTGACACTATCAATAAACATCACTATAATTCTATCTTCGGAAGAGAATAACCTGGTGAATGTCTTTCTGGAATGTTCCTCAATCCAACCGATACCAATTGACACTATGCCTCATCTGGTTAAGTATCTTCCTATGATAATGTTTACTTTGAATTTATCTCTCTATGCCAAAAAATTCGAAATCCCCTTTCAAAAATCTAGAAGACTGGAAATGTAAATAGTGTTGGTTACATACCTTCCTTCTTTCCTGAGTCTCATATTGCCACTTCGGAAGAAGAGAGATGCCGCGGGAAGAAAACTCGGTTTAGGAGGCTTGTCACAAAATTGGCAAAACTTCTCGGGAGAAATACCGTAGTAGAAAATTGCCGCAGGAAAAACATGCGCAAAGGAGACTTACTACATGTGTTTTGATATAGACCCAAACTTTCCCAGTGTCAGACTCCCTGTTTCACTTCATACATATGATTTTGCGCTACCGCTTAGAACTTTTCCCAATATTCGGGAATGGACACTAAACCACCCTATTCCTAAGGTCACTTGACTATCGGCTATGACAGATCCTTGTCCTATCTCTATTCTCAATGCGTTGGCCAAGCTTCTTGAGAAGACAGTAGACCACCAGTATACAGAGCATTCTGGCAGGCTGCTGTCTCTAACTAAAATTTGGGGTAAATTATCTCCATTAGCAACTCGTGAAACAAGTACTTGTGTAGCATATCATCGAAATTGAAAGCAATGTTTAACTGTTCTCATCTGAACATGATTTGCAAAATCTTTGAAGAGGGTTCACAGGTGTCCCGAATGAAAAAAAAGTTTGTCTAAAATAAAGATCGAAACTGAGTGTAGGAGTCTTTTCTAGAAGTATCATAGTGAAGAAAAATCATGGTTTCAGAATCGCAGCTGATTCTAAGATGAAATAATTGATCAAAAAAGTTTTTTCTTATTTTTCACTGAAATATTTCAAATATCAATCAACTTATATATTCCGATACATAACGAAATGCAAATTAAATTATCTATCAGAGTAATATTATATCTCGTAATGCGCGGAAAAATTTGAATTGTTAGTAAACAAACCATATTTCGGATTCTTTTCTACGGAAGTTCAGTCTCTTTCGCGGATTTGAATATAAAGGTGATGCTTGCAGAAAACTTTCACAGGCACCTGATGCAATTACCGATGAAGATATTTTCGGAAAAGTTAGTCTGCTGGTACTGTTTAATAATTTATCAAAAGCACTTTCAGCAAAATGAGTCTCTGAAACATTAAAATTACATGTACTTTTGCAACATACTAAACAATACATCGAATTAATTGCACATAATGGATTAGGTGTGTATTCAGAGCAAGCCGGAGAATCAGCACATCGAGAATTTCTAAAGTATTGGGAAAGAAGAAAGATCAATATAATTACAAATAGTTTGCATATGAAAAACTTTGAAAGCGCAGTTATTGAATTTTCATCCATATATATTTGGTTGTGGATACAAAACCGGTACCGGTAAAAAAGAAAATGCCGGTACCGGCAAGAAAGAATTTGCCGGTACCGGAAATTTTTTTACAGGTTTTTTTTTCGATAATTTTAGCCAAAGAAATTTGCGGAAGACGGTATCCTTTAAAGGAAAAATAGAGTGAAATGCATGTGACCAACATCAATTCTGTGAACGGCCACAGAACTGTCACCGTCCCGCTCTCCACCAAGACTTAGTGAAAAGGGAAGATATGCAATCACAAGTATTCAGATTTTCTCTAACAAGACTTGAGAGAGTAACTGGTATGTAATCTACATTATTTCCCTGACTAGTCGCAATGGTGCACCCCCCTCCCCCCACAAGACTTGAAAAAAGGCGAAGTTTTGTAACCCACATTATTTCCATGACTAGTCATGGAAGGGGAAGGTGTGTGACCTACATTTTTTTTCTTGACCAGTCATAGGGGTGCCTTTACGCCCTCCCCCACCCCCTCCCCGAGACTGATGAAATGGAGAAGGTGTGAGAACTACATTATTTTCATAATCAGTCATAGGGGTGCCTTTCTGCTCTCATTGAACGTTGAGAAGGGTATCGCGTGAAGGCATTTTATTTAAAAAACCGTCAGTCGTACGTTAAAAATATATTTAACATAAACTATGTATTTTCAATGGACCTATAATTTTTATGTGAATTTTTTTTATAAATTTTCACTATTCACTAAGGTGAACGCATAGAAACATAAATTTTATGGGTTTTTTATGGTTTTCACTAAAAATAAAATTTTGGGGTAATTAAATATCATAATCGTGATCAGCGTGTTGAAATACGTGTGTGTACAGAGTTTCAAATTATTCGCAGGTAAGCGCATTCCTGTTCCAACTGGCACAAAATTCCGGCCACCATGACAAGAACAATATTTTATTTCCGAATATATCAACTCTTTTTTCAAATCTTTCATAACTCGACCCTTTTCTACACTTTGACTCTCTTTTTTCCACAATTTAGTAGAATTGGTCTACTCAAAATTCTCTATCGCTTTTTCCAATTCTCTATTTATTTATTTATTTTTTTGTCCTCGTGTTGAAAAAATTCAAATCCCCTCCAAAAACTCAATATGCACTTTCAAGTTACATACAATATACATACATCGTTCCATCTAAGGCTTTATGAGACCAAATAAGTCTTTATAAGGCGAAATAGATCCTCAATTGTATAACCTTGAGATAAAATACCTTACAGCTACTTGGGCGTGCTTAACATTCGCTTTTCGAGAAACCAGTAGAAAAAAATTACTGGCCTTTTTATTTTTGCCGGTACCGGCATTTTCATTTTTGTCGGTACCGGCATTTTCATTTTTACCGGTACCGGCATTTTTATTTTTACCGGTACCGGTAGTGTATACACTTCGTACATATTTAGTGATTGGATGAAATAAAGTTGTTATTTCTATAAATTTTATAATAAAATGTTAATAATTTAATATTTTGTGTTTATTGCTGGCAGTTAAAAATAATTTATATAATATAAATAAAGTATATAAGGTATACTGTATGCAATAATAAAATAAAGTTACAAAAAATTTACCATTTCATCGAAAACAAATCATTTCTCGTGAATTATTTCATTTTAGGATCAGTTGCGATTTTGAAACTATGATTCTTCTTCCCTATCAGACTTATAGAAAAGACTCTCGTACCCAGTTTTGATCATCATTTTAGGCAAACTTTTTTTCGTTCGGGACACCTATGGGTTCGAGCCTTGGCTTTCATAAGGATGAGAATCAAAGGTGGAAGAAGGCGAGAAATTTTAGAGAAAGAACAGTGTCTTATCAATCCAATGTTCCTTTCCTCTATCAGAATCTTAAAAAGCTGCGAATTGATTTCTAAGGATGGCAGATCTATTTATCTGTACCACGTCGATGTACCATGACGATCACGCCCCCGTCTATTTCGACCATAGGACGGACCTCGATGGCAGCGTCTTTATGAATATCATCCACCTGATCATCTCCAGTCCGCATTCCGGGAATAGAATATTACCATAACATATGTTCTAAGATTCACTTTATATAAAAAAATACAATGAACCAAAATGAAGTAAGGACTGTTGTATATTTTGATCACTTCGAAGTGTTCTAGCTGGTTAATCGTCACATTGAAATGGTCAAAATATTTTCAGGTCATTCAGGCTAGATGGAAACTTTTAATTGAACCTCAGTTACAATTCTATGTGAAAAGAAGTGAACGTCTGGGTAACGAAAGGTCCTGCATCCGGCTCCCCGTGCATTAGGAAGACGGTGCTTTTTTACTGTTTTTACATTCTTATCATAATGAAAAGGTATTAGTATTGGTAAACACCTATTTTAGGTAGAAAATCAAAGAGGGGAAGCATTCTGAAAACATTCTTGGACTTTTTTTTCCAAGACCCAAAAATTGTAACTTCGGTTTCTTGTAATAGGTAAAAAGTAAAACAATTTATCACAAAGATTTTTTTTGATAAAAGCGAAATTGTCAGAGTTGTGGCATTCTAATACATTTGAATGACGTTAAAATGAATTACACTACAGTCAGTGGTACAGGAATCCCAGCCTAGATAACTGAAGCCAGAATTTGAAGTTATTCGCACAAAAATTGGTACTTATCAGAAAACCCTACTGTACGTTAGTATGTATTTCAAACATTTGGAACATCTATACATAAGATTTAAATAACATTTTTGATATTTAGGGGCACGCACTTTCATAACTTTTGAACAATTTTTTTTCCGAGAATTGTAAACTTTGCATCAACAGGAACTGAAGAATAACTCTAGAAGAAAACCTTAAATATCTTTTAGTATCATATATGTAAGAGTTACATCGTTTTATTGTATTCTGACATCTACCGATAAGATGCACAGAACTCTGATGCGAAAATTCGTTCTGTTTTCTTAGGTATTCAACATTTTGTAGATTTATCATATTTTTGGAACCTTCATTATCGATGTTTTTTGATATACTGAATAAGAATATGGCATTTAGAATACCTGCAAATTGAACTCCCGAAGGAGCAACATTTTTTAACGTTTTACATTGCAAATCGAATTTTCAGATACTTGCATGGACCTAATTGTAATATTTTTGACTTGAAGATGGTTTGAAACCGGAAATAAAATTTACGTATTGAACTCGAAAATCAAAATGAAGAAAAGATGTTAAGCTGTGTTGTTATTATTAATAATAAGGAAATGGTACTATTTCAACATTCGTCACGAACACGTTTTGAGGAAGTCTATATTCGAGACATATTTAAACTCATTGTCACATATAATGGAGACGGGAAGTGGTGGCTTAAAGCGGTAAACTATGAATTGCCTTTTAACCATCAGAATTCATACAATTATGCATACTTTCTTTACTCCGAAATCTCAGATATGAGGCCTAATTGCAGAACACATCGTAACAATAAGAAAGAAAAACTACGTATATTACGGTTGTTTCATCAAGAACGTGTTGCATCATCTTCAAAAGGAACAGTCAAGAATAGTTTTTGTCTTTGTTTCCATCTAGTTATTCATCCATTCCCTGATCGAGAGAGCATCTGAAAAGTAAAACATTAATGAGACAAGGTGTTTTGGTTTCCGACTGAGTACAAAACTAACAATTTCGCCGACGTCTCGCGAACCTTCCAGTTCGTATCTTAAGTTATGATCTGAAACATATTCTTGACATATTCAGTGACATATTCTTGAACTGCTCTCCATACGGGGTTATTCGGCAAGGCAAATTACGGTTTTTGGAAAAATTATATATTTTATTCTTCTGGGTCATTTATTCCCAAACATTACATAAAATTACGATTAAGAAAGCGTTCTCGGTTTCAATACTCCAAATCGCATCAAACCCATACCTAACATATCTATTTCGAAAAATGATTCACCATACGGAACACTTCTTAACTGGATTCATTCCGGAACCAAGTGGACAATTGAAGTCTCTTGCAAATTCTGGCCTGTTTGAAAATGTACCTATAATTCTAAAACCTGATGGACTATGAATATCTGTCAGAACGATCTCTTTCAGTTTCTCTGGCGTATATGTGTCGCATTGTTGCAGAGCTGCATGGATCCAAAAAAGTTGTGGTATGGAATAGTTCGTTAATCCAGGCAATTTAAGTTCAGGTCCGTGCTGTTTTGCCCAATCTTGATAGGCTAGGTACGCTACTTTTACACCTGCATTGTCATTAATGTTTTCTGTTCGCGTGAAGGCACCATTCAACTGGAAATTGTTATAGATTCTTCATTGTAGTCCATCGACTGATTAACTTTTGTATGAAAGAATAATGCATTTCGCATCTTCTTTTAAGCAAAGAATTCTTTATATAATATACAATATACATACTTTCATTCCATTTGAAGCAGTATAATTTCCGTATTGCTTAGTAATACAATCAGCATTTATGAGATATTTTTTCTTCGTT
>WSXT02151046.1:0-10273 GCA_011762715.2 Neuroterus valhalla
TGGATGGATGGATGGATGGATGGATGGATGGATGGATGGATGGATGGATGGATGGATGGATGGATGGATGGATGGAATCTTCAATAAGATTATTTATTTTCTAACAAAGAATAAAGAGTGTCAAGTTTATATTCAGATATTCTAGTCGTAGAATAGAATCATTAATTTGCATTTTTCCAAGCGTGCGGAAGAATTTTCATTCCTATTGTTTATATATTCCATGTATGATCTAGCATTTGATATAAGTCCTCTTCACCTTTCTGTTTTACAAACAGGCAGAAAACTGCCCCCCCCCCCCTGACAGTTTCACGTAGCTTTTGAAAGGCCCTAATAATGATCCCCTTTAATTCCAAATGAATTTTCAATCCTCATTCACAAGAAAATTTCAGTGAAGCTCCATAAATTTTCGAATGCAAGTGCACACTGCTCCTTTTTGTTTCGAGCAGAAGTAGTGGATTTAGTCCTTGTTTATCTGTTGCAACGGTTGAATGTAATCCATCCGGAAGGTATACAGTCAACATATCAAATTTTTGGTCCTCTTCTAAGAGAATTGACTAACCGATAGTCGTTGATTTCTTCCGTATCAGAAATAATTCAACAAAATAAATTATGTAAGCACTGGTGCTCCTAAAATACAAGAAAACCTTGTCTTATATTCAATACTCAATGCAAGCATGTTACGCTAGGAGACGTTCAGCCGCCATGATGCCAGGATAGATTAAATGTTGTGCAAGACGAACTTGCGATAGAGTAGGGAAAAGATGGAGCGCAATTCAGAGGGGGTCAACAATGGAAACTAAATCACCTGATCCATGGCTATTTATGCGCAATTCGAATATGTCTCTTTCATCATTTGTGTGGCCTATGCTTTTTCCGTCTTACATTTATATATTTCTTTAATAATAATGGCAATGAATTTTCAAGTAGTTAATTTCACAAATTTTTGCAGAGCTTGACTGCGTTCAACATGCATACATATTAACTTGAGTCAAAATTCTGTTTGCATTTCATAGTAACCGCAAAGCTTCATAGTTATAAACGTAGAATGAATGAGTTTAAATCCAGTATGAGTCAACAAATCTGACATGTTAACATACTACACTTTCTAATCATCTTTTCTGTATTGCAAAATAAATATATTTTTTGATCATGTAATTTATATAGGGCCAAAAGTGATCGTCTCTAGGCCCTCGAAGGGACTTTTAATGGGAGTAGTTTTAATTGCCAGGGTTTCCATGTTCACGTCACAATAGGTCCCAATAAGGGCTGCGTTTGTAAGGAAAAGCTGTTGGGGCTCCTCACAAGGCCCCAATATTAGGAGGGACTATTGAGCCAGAAAAATACGGGCATATAAAATATGAATAGAGAAATTGTGTTTCCTATATGAGACCTATTTTCCAAAAAGTGAGCTTTTCAGATTTCGAGAGTGACAGCAAATAAGAGTTCAATCTGGATAACTAAAATCTTAAACTTATTTCTTTTCTCACAATATCTCCCTACTCATAAGAAGAGTTCTTACCAATAATACATTTCCTAGCCAAGAGCGTAGACATTATCAGTGTTTAATATTCGAGCCCTATAAAGCCCCCATAAACTTTTCGAACGGTGATATAAATATGTAAATTATGCATTTAGAAAAGTAGTGAATGTGCGAGAAAGGAGTTGAACTATAAAAACGAAGTGACGTGAATTATTCGTATTATCAACAGTGCCAGGATTCGAAAGCCTCAGATTTTACAGAAACACCAGCGAAATCCCTGTTGGCACGAACTGAAACGTTTTGTGGATATTTTCTTCTCTTTTCGAATAACACCGCACTCGCATGAGGAATTGTTTGATAAAAAGTGCGACACTATTGATTGTTCATTTGGCGAAAACAAGCTGAAAATGTAAATATTGTATACATATATACATAGATATCGTCACGCCTATGAAGTCGTAGAGTAAACGCTGGCCAGTTGGAGATAAATGATCACGGTTTCGGGTATTAGTTCTACCTTGGAGCTCTAGAATTCAAGGCAATATATTTCATCTGTCTATTTTCCGTCTGTTTAACCTAAACCCCCTCAGTTTGCATCCTTGATTAATCCAGAATTAATTCAAATTACGAGTCACCCATGTAAAATGGCCCCACTAGTCGCTTTGTAAGGGGCCCCAACAACTTTTCCTTATAAAAGCAGCACTCATACGGATCTACTGTGGTCTAAACACGGCAAATCTCCCGATTTAAATTACTTCCATAACAAGTCCCATATTGAGGCCCGAGACAGGATCGTTTTTGGCTCTATGTACTTTGCATGATGCAAAAAAATTATTTGTTCTGCAATACGGTTGAGATAATTAAAAAGTATGGCATGTTTGCATGTCAGATTTGTACATTTTAATCGAATTTAAACGTTAAAAATGTGAGAGATGAAATGCTCGATTTGTGCCGAACCTAAACTCATTCACTCTAAGTTTATTACTGTTGACGCTCTGTGTAGACTATGTAATGCAAACAGAATTTTGAGTCAAGTTTGAAAATCCTTGACGAATATAAGTAAACATTGAAATCAATAGTGAACTATTATTATTCTCGTAACATGCTTGCATTGGGTATTGAATATAAGAAAAGCTTTTCTTGTATTTTATTAGTGCCAGTGCTTGAATTATTTAATTTTGTGAAATCATCTCGGATAGAAAATTTGTTAAAAGTGCACCAAAAATTTGATATGTTGACTGTATACTTCCAAAATGGATTACATTCAACCGTAGCAACGGAAAAACAAAAATTAAATTCATGCCTTCTCAAAACGAACAGAGCATTCAGATTTTGCATTTGAAAATTTATCGAGCTATACTGGATTTTTCTTTGTGAATGAGAAAAACAAAAACGGGATTTATTTCTAAAATAGTCTGAAGTTAATTGTGAAATATAGGAGATCTTTATTAAGAACTTCATCAAACTTCCTCTGACGGTCCTGAACAGCTTTGCGTAGCAAAACTGGCAAGTCCAATAACAATTTGCCTGGTCCAGCCCTTAAAAATGAAGAGGAAACTCCACCAGGGCCCCTAAAATTTCTCATCAAGATTCCTACACGGGTAGATTGAATTCGACCTCATTAAGGTGTACTATGAGGTGTCATTAACTAAATACGTGATGAATCTTTTAGCAACTTAAGACACCCCCCCCCTCTCCCATCACGATAGCCAGTGATATTCTCTTGGACCCTTATTAAAAAGAACAGTAATAAACACCCCTTCCCTCTTGCATAACAAAATAATGGTAATTTCCATTCGTATCATAATTGCATCACTTAGTTGTTGAGGGGGATATTTATTTTTAGGGAATCATAGTTTTAGGACGAATTTGAGAGGTAAGACACTAACACATTTTTAATGAAAAGATGGATGCCTATTCGAATCAATTCTCAACCAGAAATATAAATTTTCGACCAAGAAGAATAATTTTCCACCGAAGAAGACGAATTTCAAACCAAATAGTGGAATTTTGCAAAAAACAAGAATTTTCAATAAAAGGTTGAAGTTTCAAACAAAGAAAGATTTCTGTTTGATAAAGGGAGAGCACGCTATTAACCATGTTGAATTTTCAAGACAAAAAGACGATTTTCATAAGAAACGATTGTATTACCAACCCGAAAGAATGAATGTTTAATCAAGAAGATTAACTTTCCACAAAAAGACGAATTTTCAAAAGGACAAAACAATTTTCAACTGGAGGAAGATCAGCTGAAAACTGAAAATAGTATATTCCAATTTGCCGTTGATAGAATTAATCTTGTACAAAAGAGAACAATTTTTTTCAACGAAATAATTCAATTCCCCCAAAAAACACGAGTTTTTCTGAATACAGCGGAATCCCCAATAGGAACAAAATTCCTTCACAGCCGAACAGTTTTATTTTTCACCGAATAAGATCGAATCTCTACCAAAAGAGAAACATCTCTACATAAAAAGACGAGATTTCAACGAAATAGTGAAAATTTCAACTGGAAACGATGTATTGCAAAAAAGGTATTCAAACCAACAAAAAAGAAGAATTTCATCAAAATAGTTCCACTTTCAAACAAGAAGTTGCTTATTCAAACAATTAGGATGAATCCTTAATAGAAAATGTAATATTTGATATTACACAAACAAACGGCCATGCCATGCTCGGAAAACCGGTTTCCGTCCAATCACTGAAGTTAAGCAGCGTTGGGCGCGGTTAGTACTTGGATGGGCGACTGCCCGGGAATGCTGCGTGCAGTTGGCTTGTTGACGGGAGAGACTGATGTCCTCCTGTGTATTCAACACAACCAATTATGACTCTTAACGAGTTTCGCTGACCCCGTAAGGAATTATGGCCTAATGGTACAAAAAAAACTATTAAACGAAAATGATAAATTTTAGATCAAAAATATACATTTCTCACCTTCTACTTGAACATTTACTAATATAACCTCTTGTTTTGACATTTGACCTTTGGCCTTTGACTTGTAACGTGTGACCTTTAACCTTTCCAATGTTTGTGGTATGATTTAGGACCTACATGATTATTGACCTCTTATATCTTTAACCTTTGACTCTCTTCCGACTAACATGCATATCATAATGTAATTCATTTATCAATCAGTCAACAAAATTGAAATATGAACGATTTTGTATTTCGAATAATAATTTTGCCTCAACCGTCAAATGATCGGGACTCGTTTCTGCTCTACAAACAGAGGTGTAATTGGATTACGCTAACCTAGTTCTGTTTTTAGGGAAAGCTTCAATTTACTTTTTACTCGACATGGTTTTTTGCTAAGTTCAAGAGAAGGATGGAGAGATAGAAGAAGAGAATAGTATTCAGGAAGGGAGGGTGGAGGAAAACAGTGATTGTCAGATTGGCAATTAGTCCTTTTATCAGTGCAACTCCATTTGAATAGATTGAAATCCATTTCTGATAGAAAAGATGCTCATTTTCAGAGAAAATACGTAACTGCAGATATTATTATTTTATTAGTATTAATATCATACTATAAGGCCAAATCCCTTTCGGAGGGAAGCTGTGCTACTGTAAAAACTGAAATATCAATTTACAACGACCACCATTGTAAAAAAAGATACCAATGACGGTCAATGTATTTTGACAACGGTCGGCACAACAATTTCACACAAGCGCAGTTAAACTGTTCTCCTGACCGTTGTCAAAATACATTGACCGTCATTGGCGCCGTTATTTCCAATCGTTGTCGTTGTGAATTAAAATTGTACTTTTTACAGTGTAGATCAGTCTTAGAATTGATTGCGTGTTTTATGCAAACAGGAAAAAATCCTGATTTCATTTTTAATTTTAATTTCCTTATCCAAGATCTTCGTTTGAGACGCGGCATTTTGAGTTAAGAGAGGCTGTAATTGAATTGTTAAGGAGAATAAATATACGCGAGGTTACTTCGGCAACATAAGAGGTGAGACCTGATGGAAACGATTTACAGCAAAAATTAGTCCAACCTGTTTCTGTTTCCAAACGACACACTCGTCCTGTGCCACTGACTGATCTTTCTGGCAAAAAACCCATGTGGAGAGTTTCGGAAAGCCATTAGAATAATCTACTAAGCGATATCTTTACACGGGCCAATTAGTATCCAAAACCAGTCGTTTCAGGTTTCACACTTTTTACATTCTCATCATAATGAGAAGGTATTGTTTTCATATACAATTACTCTCCAAACATTCCTATCCTGGCATACATCTCTTGCTTCTTTCATATCCATGCATCTTTTCATACAGGCACTTGCGTTTCTACGGCTCTCCATATTTCTTCTCTTGAGGGTCTCGTTCACACATTCTATCCATTCCTTCTTTGGTCTGCCTCTGGGTACGCTACCATTCACCCTGCCTAGATACGCTTTCTTTGTTCATAGTTCCTCATCCATTCTCTCACCGTGGCCGAACCATCTTAGTCAATTTCTTTCACTCTTCTCAGACAGTGTTTTTTCTATACCACATTCTTTGAGAACTCACTCATTACTCACTTTGTCCATCAACGTTTGCCTGCACATATAAAGCAGAAATTGCATGCCGATCGCATCGACTTTGCAATTTTCCTTTCCTTGATACGACCAGATCTCGCTACTATCATACAGCACAGTTGGTGCAAGCACAGGATTATATATCGCAATTTCAACTTTTTTTGTTACATTTTTGCTCTAAGTATTTGCCCGTACGCTGCCAATAATCTGTTATTGTCAGTTATCTGTTATCTTTCCGCATCCTTACTTCCAAACACAATAATTTTCGTTTTATTCACGTTAATCTCAAGACCGATGCTCTCCATCCTCGCCCAGTTGTCCATTCACTCTCGCACTTGCTTTGCTACCATTAGATGTTGCTTGTTTTGCTTTCAGAAGCCACTCAGTCACTCCATATTCTTTTAGGACCCCTCAAAGTTTAGCTGTGTCCACCTTGTTGGAAGCTTTTCCCAGGTCAACAAATGCACAGCGAATTTTTTGGTTCACTTTAAGGCTTTTTTCTTTGATCTATCTCAACCTAAATCTCTAATCCGCACATGATCTCCCTGGCATAAATCTACATTGAGAGTTCCAGATTTTTTCTCTTTGGTACTCCCGTGACTTTTTTAAGAAGAATTTCGGTGAATATTTTGCCCACAGTACTTAGTAGGCTGATCGCTCCATAATTATTACAGTCGCCTTGAATAGGATTTTCCTTGTAGTTCGGGACAATAATCGCCATTCTCCAATCATTCGGAACTTCACTATTCACAGCACACATATTAATAAATTCACTCAGTCACACAAACAAATATCCAACACCGCACTTGAGCATTTCAGAGGTGATACCATCCACACCAGCAGCCTTGTTATTCTTTAGTTTATTAATTACGGAAATGATGTCGATACTGTTTCTGCTACCATCGCCTACATCAGAATGTCTAACGTATCCTCGCCTGTGTCACTCTTGTTATGCTCCGTGGCTCGGTGCTAGTATTTCTTTTCACAGTCTTCTTGAGCCATTTCCAAAATAGCTCCTTATTTCTTCCGAAATCACTTCGCATTGTCGTATCTTCTTCCGTTTTGATTTCATCTTTTATTTTGCCACCTCATTTTTTTTCTCTCCATTTGATAACATCATTAAAGTGGAAGCGTATATCATAAAGCTATTTTTGGGATCTTCCTGAATTTCTCTTTGCTTCGAGCAAGAAGTAAGCCTTCCTCTGTGACTCGATCTGGCGTATAGGAATAGATTAAGGGATTAGCTGGATTACTCCTTTAAGCGTATAGCCTCCCTGGGCGAAAACAAATCGTGGAAACGTCGTCAGGTCAAGATCGAGTGCTGCATATCTATCAGCGAAATGGTTTGGGTTTACAGAGCTGTTTAATTGAATTGAAAGATCAGTTAGATTGCGCCACAAATCAGCGAAGTCGATTTCCCTCTAAAAGAAGCGACAAGCCCCCTGAATAAATCTCACTTTTCATTAGCACAGCCGGAAGATATATTTCCCGGGTCATATAATAGTAAAGGAAAATAGGAAGCGATTTTACAATGATTCCAGTTCTAAATTATGGATTATAACCACATCGGAAAGAATATTCATATTTCGAGAGGCACTGATAAAATTTATTTTTCGGAATTTTGAAGCAAATGTTGCATACCCGGAATTTCGTCTTAATATCTTTTCCGGTGCGGGAATGATTTGTTGCAAAATAAATCGATAATTTTGGTCACGTGACTCATGTTATTCGTCCGTCTTATGCTCCGCACTCGATGAAACTTTGTCTCTAACGCGGAATTATCTATATTATCTTCAGCAAAGTGTCTCTTGGCTAGTCATCCCGAATTCCTTCGAACATAGAAATGCTTCACCTTCGTACTGCGGAGAAATTGATTCATGCTCAACCAAAATCCAAAAGAAACTCATTTTTCAACACATTTTTACATTTTAAACAGTGGACGCCTCTCTAGGCATGTTATCATACTTTTTCTCCAAGGATTCTTCACCCAATACTGAGAGAACATAAACAACCTAGGAAAACAGATATTGTAGTGGTAGAAAATAGATTAATTAAGTTGGATGCAAGAGCTAAGGAAAGTACGGACGAGACAATAGGTGACAAGAAAGTGAATAAAGGAGGGGGGGGGGGGGCGGTAATGGTGCAAATGAAGGATCATAATGCACATAGGAGATTGATGCAGATAGAAAGACAAATAGAAGGAGTGAATTAATGAAGAGAAGGATCAAGGTTAGTGATCAAAGGTGTGGAAGTAAAAAGTGGAACAGGAGTGGAAGTGGTGAAGAAAGAAATTAGTGACATCGGAGAAAATGTAAAGTTGAAAGGGGTAAACAGAATAGGAGGGATACAGGAAGGAAAGGAAGGCATGTTTTTGATGACACTTGGAAATGAGGAAGATAGCTTTGAAACCGTAGGTTGAAAGGAAGAAGAGAAAGGATTGAAAAATATATGACCTGGCAGGAGAGGAGAAGAAAATGGTTGATAGAGTGGAGTGCATACGAAGAAAGAAAGAGAATGAGCATGGTAATAATGAGAAGCGATAGGATATGGGGTAACGGAGAGACGGGGATCTGGGAAAAAGTATGAGAAGAATTGAAAGCATGTCAAACAAGGCAAACAAGGGAGAATGACAGAGAATAACAAAACGCGATTCGAAGGAATACCTTGGAATCTACAAAAGGCAGACAAGAATGAAGACAAGGATGGAAGGGGCGGGAATAGAGGCTAGGGGAGCGAAAGTGGCGCTCAGAACTGTTTCAGGAATTAAAAAACAATAATAAGGGTTTCTAAAGTGTTTTGGAAAATGGGAAATGATAATGATGAGTGAGACATTAGCAGACGAGAAAGACTAGAAGAGAATAGCAAGAAAGTTTCTGGAGGAATTTGTTTGGAGGACGCAGCAAGCGAGACAGGAACACGCGATAGGGAGAGAAATTGATGTCATAAGGAGGATCTCATAGTGGAACAGGGATCAGAAGAAGATAGCGAAACAAAATACGAAGTTATGATAAGAAAAATTCATGTAAGAAAAGTAACAGTAGCGATAGTATGCGTTTACAGTAGAAAAGAGGAAGAAAAAGAGGAGAAAAGAGGAAGAGGAGGCATGAAAAGTCATAAGAAGGTGGATGGAGGAGAAAGGACAAGAGCTGATGTTAACAGGAGGTGAGCTAGATGCCTTGACTGGTGGTCAGGGAAACGAGCTGTGGGATGACGAAGAGAAGATATTCGAAAGAAAATCGAAACACAAAGAAACAAATCGGGAGGGTATGATACTTTTGAACCTGATAGGAGAAACAGTGATGGACCACATTCTAGCAGAAGAAAGGATGAAGACGATCCGGTGGGAATGGAAGTGGGCAATGAGAAAGGCTCTGAGTACTTACTGGTTATAGGGGATTCGGAAAGGTAAGATCATCAACACTCTAGCGGGGAGACAGAAGAAGAAAGGAGAGGAAGGTAAACATAAGCTGCTGGGGAGGGAAAAAAGCGATAATAGAAAGAATGGAAGAGGTAATTTTGAAGACGAGAGAGGAGCAAAGTCCAAGAGGAGATCAGGAAACGATGAGAAAAGAATGGTGGGATGTGTGATAAAAGTGATAAAAATGGAAAAAATTGAGGAGAGTGTAAAAGACACAGAGAAAAGGAGGATTGATGGAAAAAGTGCAGTGGACGAAAACGAGAGTAAAAGGGAATGTCCAATGGAAAAAACAGAAGGACAGAATGAGGAGCAGATGTATATGAATCAGGTAGAGGAAAAAACAAAGGAAGAAAAGGTATGAGAGGTGATAAACAGGGAAAGATAGGAATGGTATAGAAAGGGAAGGAATGAAAGAAGCATTAGAAAAGCTCAAGGAAATAAAGCATGAGGAGAGGTTGGTATGGAGAATGAAGCGCTGAAGTATGTGGAGGGACGAGGGAGGGAGAGTAAGAGAAGAGATATGGGAGAGACAGAAAGTATTCCACACAACCAGACGGGCTTCAAGAAAGGAATAGGAACAACTCATAATATCTACCTCCCAAATATTCTAGTAAATAAGAATTGGGGGCGGATAAAAAGGAAACTAATTGCGTCGTTTTTGGATTTCGAAGCAGATTTCGACTCAGTCATCAGAAGGGCATAATGGAAAGCCATGAAAGAAAGAGTGGTTAAATGGAGCTTATTGAAAGTATTATTATTATTATTATACCATTAAGCCGAATCCCTTGCGGGGTGAGCGTAACTCGTTCGGTTCCAGCCGCTCTGTACTACTGGAAAATAGAGGATTGATGTGGAA
>WSXT02151057.1:0-10273 GCA_011762715.2 Neuroterus valhalla
GCGAGATGTAAATATTAGTGGCGAGTATTGTAATGAGAATGTGTTCCTTAAGGCCAGTAGAGCCTTAAGTAAACTAAGTACAAAAACAAAATTCCAACGAAAATATTTAAAAAATACAATAATATTCATAGAAGTAGAGGTTTTCAGCAGTTTTGAAAAATTTGCAACTTTGTGTATGCATTACATGCATTGTAAACTAAATCAAGCACGTATGAAGCCGAGCGCGAAGCGTGAGGTGGAAAAAAACGAGCGCGTAGCGCGAAATAAATACATTATCGAGCGCGAAGCGCGAGATTCGAATGATGCGCGCCCTAGGCGCGCTCAAACTTGTGAGCGGAGCGAGCCGCGCGCCAAGCGCGCTATGAGAATGCGCCCGTGAAGCGGGCAGATTTTTTTATTCGGGAATATTTCAAGTTCAGGATTCACCTTTTGAAACAAAATTTGATATTTTGTATGAAATTGATCTTTCCTGCCAAAAATTTCAACAATTTGGTTGCAATTTCCGTTCTTCTTTTACTAGAAACTCTCTTGAAAATTCGACTTTTTGGTTTCGAAATTAACGCTCGGAATGAACGATTCATCTTCTTGCTTCATAAAGAAAAACATTTGTTTGAAAAATCATCTGCTCCGTTGAAAATCCATTTTTTTTTAAATTCCATTGGAAAATCTTTCCTGGTAGAAAATTTAACTGTTCACTTTCGAATTCCAACCAGTTTGTTAGAAATTTGTAATTTTGATTGAAACTTTAACCATTTTAGTAGAAAATTGAACTATTCGGTTTGGGAAGAACTATTTATTTGGAAAACCATATTTTTGTGTTGAAAATTGGAATGCTTTAAGTGTCCAAAGTTCATCTCCTTGGCTTGAAAATTCAACAATTTGGTTTGAACTTATTTTCCTCTCTCCTGAGAAAATTTTATGATCCAGCAGTGAACTTTCCATACTGTTTTGTTACAGAATTTAAATTTTTGGTTGAAAGTCATATTTGCCATTTTCAAGTCCAAATTTTCGTGTTAAGAGTGCAACGATGACGATTATATCTTTGAAGGAAGAGAATCAAAACAAAAAGAGAAGAAGAAAATTAGGAGAAGAAGAGAAGATGATTAGAGGAGGGTTAAGGAGAAGAGCATAAAGAAATAAAGAGAATGGAGGAAGAGAATTACGAGAAGTAGAAAAGAAGTCAGAAGAGAAAGAGAGAGTTTAATGAAGGGGCGAAGAGAGTTAAGAGAAGAAGAAGGTTAAGAGGAAAAGAGAAGAAAAGAATAAGAGGGTTGAGAGGAGAAGAGAAGTAGAGCAGAATAGGGTTAAGAGAGGAAGAGAGTTAAAATTAGAAGAGAAGAATGGAGGAAGAAAATTAGGGGTAGAAGGGCAGGAGAGAAGGAGAGAGTTAGGAGAAGGAGAAAGGAAAAACGAAGTGAGAAGAGATGAAGTAGGGAAAATAAAAGAGAGTCAAGAGAAAAAAAAACAGAAGGGAGTAAAGAGGAGAATGAGGGAAGAGAGTTGAGGGAAGTACAGGATAACAGGGGAAGAGAGTGAAGAGGAGAAGGAGAGGAGAGAAGAATTAGGAGAGAAAAGATATTTAGATGAATAGTAGATGAGGAGAAGAAGAGATTTGAGGGGAGAAAGATGGACGGAAGAGAAGAAGAAAAGAAAAGGAGAAGAGAAAAAGAAAAGGAAAGAAGGAAAGAAGAAGAGGAGAGGAGAAGAAGAGGAAGAGAAGACAAGAAGAAAACAAGAAGAAAACAATAAGAGGAAAAAAGAGTTTAGAGAAGAAGGTAAGAAGAGCAGAAATGAGTTAGGAGGAAAAGAGGGTGAAAAAGAAAAGAAAAAGAGAAAGAAAGAAGAAGGGAGAAAGAGTAAAAGGGGAGAAAAGAGTTCAGAGAAAAAGAGAGTGAAGAGAGTAAGAGATTAATATAGTTAAGAGAAAAATGAGAGAAAGAAGCAGGAAAAAAGAGAAAAGTGAAAACCTAAGAAGAAAAGAAAAGGAGGGCAGAGTTGACAGTTGAGAGAAGAAGAAAGTTATGCGAAGAAGAGGAGAAGAGAAGGAGAGCATAATAGAGTTAAGGGGTGGAGAGAGGTAGGAGAAGAAGAGGAGAATAAAGGAAGAAAATTGAGGGAATAAGGAAGAGGGTAGAAATCAGTATGAAGTTGCGTTACGTAATAATTGAACGGCCCCAAAGGGGAGAGGTGAGAGGAAGAAAGAAGAAGAAGAGAAAGAGAAGAAAATTGAGTAAAGAAGAGATGGAGGGAAGATAAGAAGGAGAGAAGAAGAGGAGAAAAATGAGAAGATAAAAGAGAAGAAAATTAGAAAAGGAGGGGAGACAGGGGAGGAAGGAAGAGAAGAATAGAGTAAAGAGAGTTGAGAGAAGAAGGGAAGAATGATGGGAGAAAATTCAAAGAAGAAGGAAAGAAGTGAGAACAGAAGAAGTAAGAAGAGGAGAAGAATTATAACAGAAGAAAAGAAGATGACGAGAGAGGAAGGGAGTTTGGAGAAGAAGAGAAGAAGAGAGTTCAGAGGGGAAGAGAGTATTGACAAGAATAGAAGAATGGAGTTAAGGGAGGAAGAGGGTTGAGAGAATAAGAGAAGAACAAAAGAAAGGACTCAAGAGAAGAAGAGAAGAAGAAATGGAAGGAATTAGGAGAAGAAGAGAAGAAGGGAGTTAAAAGAAGAGGGAAAGAAAAGAGCTAGGGGAAGATGAAATGAGAGAGTGAAGAGGAGAAGAGAACAAAAAAAAAGATGGACAAGAGGAGGAGAGAAGGCGGGAGTAAGGAAAAGAAGGGGAAAAGAGGAAAAGAGGAGATGAGAAGAAGAGAGTGAAAGGAAGTAGAGAGTAAAGAGAAGAGAAAAAGAGAATTATGAAAAGAAGAGAAGACGAGAGTTGAGGGGAGAAGTGGAGTTTTCCTACTAAAAGATCTTTATGATTGGAAATTCGAATTTTTTGGTAGAGAACTCAACTATTTGGATGAGAATCATATTTCTCGTTAAAATTTTCTATTCCTTCTACTAATTTTCTAAAATTAAAATTCAAGTTCTCCATTATTCGTTGAGAGTTTAGCCTTTCTGTTAGAAAACAATATAAGTTGAAGATCCATCTTCTTGGTGTAAAATTGAAAAATTTCGTTGAGAAATAATTGTTTTTTTTGTTGTTGAAAATTAGTTTTTTGAACTGTGCTATTATCAATTCCATTTTCAATTGAAAAGTCATCTTTCCAAGTTTTAATTAAAATTTGTTTCGTGTGGAAAATGAAACTCATGTGTTTTGTGTGTTCCTCTTGCAGAGGCAGATTGCTGTGTCGGTGATGCATCCGCCGAAGCATGTTGGGAGCCCTGTTATTGCGTCCTGCTCCAGGATGAACAGACCCTCACTGCTTACAGAAGCGAAGATATGGCGGTAAGTTATTTTTTTCATTAATATTTGCGTATTCAGACACCGGAAATTTTCTTTTCATATATTTCTGCTTTCCTCGTCTCCCCGAGATATAACCAACTGTTGACTAACACTTAAAAAGAAATATTTTTAATCAATACGGCACTTTTGTAGCAGTCATAAGTCACATTCCTCTTTACCGAAAAACGTTGCTTATTTCTTCCCTTGGATGTTTTGGCAACGCATCACCAAAACACATGCAACGCTCACTAAAGAATTTGACCGGCAGGCTACTGTGCTGACTGAAATTTTCGGTAGAGTCTTCAACAAATTCTCAACTAAAATGGATAACTTTTCAAAGGAATTTTTCAATTTTCATTTAAATATTTAAGTTTTCAACTAAATACATAGCGTTTCCAATAGAAAATTGAATTTTCAAACAAACAGTTCCTTTTTTTCACCAATAAATAGAAATTTCTAAGTCAAAACTACGAATTCTTCAAAGAAACGTTTGATTTCAAAAAAAAAAAAAAAAAGAAAAATTGAATCCTGAATTAAAATTTTTATAGCTGACATCGCAATCAGAAAACACTGGGTTTCAACATAACAGTATAATTTGAAACCAAATAGATTGATTTCTAAACAATCAGGTCAACAAACAGTCTGAAAATTATTTGAAAGAAAAAGTCGTGTTTCTTGTGATAAAGATCGATTTCTACGAAAAAAATAGATGAATTTTCCAATTTTTCAACAGAAGAAATTGAAGTTCCACATAGAATAATAGATTTTGTGAACAAATAGTTCATGTTTCAAGTCATTAAAGACCTATTTTTTTGAAGACAGTTGAATTTTATGCCGGAAATGATGAATTTCCCGTCCGGAAATTCGAAATGTTAAAGAAAGATTCGAATTTTTTAAATAAGATTACTTGTAAAAAAAATTGCTGAATGTACAACCTACAAAGAGAAATTCTAAGAGAAATTAAATTTCAACGAACTAGTTTTATTGACGAATAAATCGTTGGAATTGTAAGTAAAAGGGACGGATTTGCAGCCAAATAGTGGAATTTTCAACCAAATATCCAAACTGTCGACCTGCGAAGACAAATTCCTATATGAAAAAATAGACTGTCAATTTTGTGAATTTCAAACTGAAATTATTCATCCTCAACCAAAAATGGTGCTTCAGAGAAAAAGTTCAACTTTCAACCTAACAGTTGAGTTTTAATTCACAAAGAATGTAATTTCGAAATAGATCTCTCCTTCTCTTCTTACTGTAACTTTTTTCTTCTCTTCTTCTCTCAACTCTCTTCTTTAGTTACCTCTTTCTTTTTCTTCTTCTGTTCTTCTCTCAACTCCCTTCTTCTCTGATTCTCTTGACTATCTTCTTCTCTCCTTCTCTTATCTCTCTTTTTCTCTTCTTTCCTCAACTTTTCCCTTCTCTCATCTCTCTTCTTCTCTTTTACTTTTACTCTTATTCCTTTCTTCTTGCCTTCTCTTAACTCTCTCTATATCTTGACCCTCTTCTTCCCTGCTTTTTTCAACTCTCTTCTTCTATTCTTCTTTACTTCTCTCAACTCTTCTCTTCTCCTTCTCTTCTTCCGTAAACTCTCTCCTTCTCTCCTTCTCTCATCTCTTCTAATCTTGACTCCCTTCTTCTCTTAACTCTCTTCATTCCTCAACTCTCTCGTTCTCTTCTTTTCTTATCTCCCTTCTTCTCTTCTTCTGTCAACTCTTTTCTTCCCTCATCGCTTCTCCTCTTAACTCTCTTCTCTTGTTAACTCACTTCTTTTCCCAACTTTCTCTTTGTCTCCTTCTGCCCTTATTCTAACTCTCTTCTCCTCTGATTCTCTCAACTTTCTTCTTTTCTTCTTATTTTATCTCTCTTCTCCTTTTCTTCTCTTTTTCTCTTTTCCTCTTCTTTTCTGAACTCTTTCCGTCTATCAACTCTCTCCCTCTCTTCTTTCTCCTCTTTCCTTCTTTTCTTTACTCCCTTCCTCTCTTTACCCCCTTTATCGCTTGACTCTCTTCTTCCCTGCTTCTTTCAACTCTCTTCTTCTCCTCTTATCGCTCTCTCTCTCTCTTCTCTTCTTCTTTGAAATATCTTCTTCTTCTGAATCTTTTCTTCTTCTCACTTTCTCCTTCCCTTCTTTTCTTGTTTCTTCTTTTTTTAACTTTCTTCTTCCTACTTCTCTTTTTTCCTCTTCTCCTAATTCTCTTATTCTCTCCTTCTATTACTCCCTTCTTGGCTGGTCAGTTGGACGTGGGGGCTGAGGCAAGAGCTTTGGACCCACTTCGTCTGGTTGCTGGTTCGATTCCTGCCTCGCACTCTGGAGAAGTACATTTTTGTCCACACTTTCCGACCTCCCTCCCCCCTCCTAGCACTAGACGTCTTTTATGGATGACCCTCTAGAACCCGTAAGAGGGATAGAGTATAAATAAGCATTCATAACTCTCTTCTTCTCCTATCTCTCTGCTTCTTTTCCTCTCTCATATCTCTTCTTCTTTTTCTCTCTGCTTGATTCTAAATCTCCTCTTCTCTTCTTCTTTTTTTCTCTCCTTACCTCAAAACTCTTCCTCTCTCCTCTCTCTCCCTCTATTCTACTCTACTTCTCTTCTTTTCTTTTTTTCATCTTCGCTTAACTCTCTTCTTCTCTTAACTCTCTTCTTCTCCTAACTCCCTTCTTGCCTACTCCTTTTAACTTTCTTCTCCTCTTCTTTTCTTTTCTTCTTTTCTCGTCCTCTTTTTCTCTTCTTCTCTCAACTTTCTTCTTCTCTTGCCAAAAAAATCCGTCTTTTGTGGTAGAATATCAATCTTTTTGGTTCAGAGTTCAGATATCTGGTTGCAAATTCATATTCTTTTTTTAAAAAATATCACTACTTGATTAACTACTTGAACTGCTAGTTGAACTGCTTCGTTGGGAATCCATTTTTTTAGATGTACTCCTTTGATAAAAAATTAAATCATTTTTTTTAAAAGAATATAAGTCGTTGAAAACTCAACTGTTTTGTTGAAGATTCGTCTTTTTGGCTTATAAATTCACTAATTTAGTGAAAAATTAAACTAGTTGGTTACAAGATTACTTCTTTGTAAGCAATTTGTACTTTTGGTTAAGAAATTAAATAATTCTGGTAGAATGATGTAACATAATTATGTCCACTCTTATGAAGAAAATTTAATTTTTTTTTTGTCAATTTAGTAAAAAATTCAACTATGTGGTTGGGAATCAACTTTTGGATTAAAAAATCATTTGGGTTGAAATTTACACTAGCATTTCTTTGTTTGTTACTAATTGATCACCTTAGATAGAAATTCAACTTTTTCTCCGTAAATTATCTCTTATATCAAAAATTTTAGATTTTCGAGTTGATAATTCAATAATTTGGTGGAAAATTAAACCATTTTGTTGAATCTTCTCTTCATCTGTCAACTCTCTTCTTCTTTTCTTCTCGCCATCTCTCAAGTCTCTTCTCCTCTTCTTCTCTTAATTTTCTTCTCTCTCAAATCTCGTCTTCTCTTCTTCTTTACTCCTCTTCTTCGCTTCGCTCTTTTCTTCTTTTTTCTTTCAGACTCTCTTCTTCTCTTCTCTTCTCAACTCTTTTCTTCTCTTCTCTTATTCTCTTCTTGTCTCCCTTCTTCTCTTAACTCTCCCCTTATCTTCTTCTCTCCTTCTCTAAACTCTCAGCTTTTCTCCATCTCTTAACTTTCTTCTCCTCTTCTTTTTTGAGCTTTCTTCTCCCCTTCTTCATGAGAAGCTTACGTTTTGGCCATCTTTTCTCATTGTAAATTACACTTATACCTGAAAAGTTGAATTACTTTGTTAAAAATACATTGCTCAAAGAAAAACTTGTGTGGTTCAAAATTCAAATATTGTGAATTATATTTCTTGTCAAAAATTGATTTGTTTTTCAGAAATTTTGGCTCTTGATTTGAAAATAAGACTATTCGGTAGAAAATAAACTTTTGCGTTGAAAAATCCTTTATGTTTTAATTTGAAGTGGCATCCTTTTGTTTGTTGACAATTCATCATTTTCGTTAAAAATCCAACTGTCTGGTTTCAAATTGATTTCAAAGTTGAAAAATGGAATTTGCGTTGTAAAAACCAAACTGTTTAATAAAAAATCGATCTCCTTGGCTTGAAAATTTGAAAATTCGACATAAAATTCATTTACCTGGTCGGGAATCAACTTTTCGTAAAAAATTCATGTTCTAGTTTGAAAATTCAACAATTTGGTGGAAATTTCAATATTTTGGTAAAAAGTTAAACCTTTCGATTGAAAATTAATTTTTTGTATCGCATTTTGATAGTTTTGAACTGAATCTTTGCAAATAAATCTGAAACCCTAAAATAAAATAGACAAAATTTTTAATCTTTTCTGAACTCTCTTGATATAATAGTCTATTTATTCAGGTGAAATATTTGCATAAACAATTCAAAAGTTTTTTTGCCTCAAATTATTGGCTTGTGCCTTGTTTCTTCGTCGATTTTTGGGTTTCTTTTCGGGTGGATTTTCGGTTTTATTTCCGGTTTTTGGTTCCATAAATGGTTTGTCAATACCCAGTTCATCAGCCTTCTCCTTGCTTATTTCGGATATCACTTTTGTCTCATTGTTTATTATAATCATTCTTTTATTTTCATTAAAAAATGGATGAACATGATTATTTTCTATTCTTCCAACCGTGAAATTTCCAACGATCGACACAGGTAGATAATGAGTGACTTGCTTGAATTCACCATCTTTTTCGTAAAAAATTTTTTGAGTTATTTTGTAACCCTGAACTACTGGTATTTTTATAACATTTGGTTTGACCTCTTCGGTTGCGTCGGTACTGCTTCCAGGGGCGGATGTACTGGCCCCTCCGACCGGTATGTAGACTTGATTAGCCCCTCTCATATACTGTGAACCTAATGCTGTAAAAATAATGAATAGAAATTGAATCTTAATATCTAAAATGGAAATTTGTAACACTGAATTACGATGTGATAAATGATAAAAAAATTACGAATTTCGGTGGAAGAAAACTCGACCGGCAAACAAAAGGTCCTGGGTTCGGTTCCCAGTGGGGTTGAAAGGCTATTTTTTACCGGGAATTTGAATATAAATAATTAATTTGAAAATTGTTCATTTATTCTAAATACGAATTTTATTATTTTAATAACTATTCATCATATCAATAGTATAGATATTTATGATATAAATATTGATAATAATAATATTAGTGATATAGATATTATTAATTTATTTTACTACAACCGAGAAATTCTATTTTCTAACAAATTATTAATTTTCTAACAAAATAAATATTTTTTCTATTAAAAAGATGATAATTATTACATCACTGTTTGATTGAAAATTTGTCTTTTGGATTGGAACAAACTATCACATAAACTTTTTATATTAACTTTTATATTATACTTATAGTTGTGATTCGAACTTTTCGGAGAAAATTTATGTATTTTTCTAAAGATTTTTCTTCTTCGTGAAAAACTAATTTTCTTGGTTAGAAATTCTACTTTTCTTTTTGGATTTTTTTTTCATCAAGCATGGACTTTTTCTCTTTCAATTTCATATTTACAATGGAAAATTGAACTCGTTTGTGGGTAATTTCTTCATTTTGCTGAATATTTGTTTTTCCATAGAAAATCAAAGTTGCTGGTTCAAAATTCATCTTTCTAATGAAAAATTGTTCAGTTGGTTGAAAACTCGTTCTTCTTATCTGGAAATTTATCTTCTTGGTTCGAAGAAAAACTTTTTTGTTAAACATTTTATAATTTTGGTAGAAAATTTAACTCCTTGAGAGAAAATTCATATATTTGTTGCAAATCGGTTTCTTTTTGTAGAAAATTGAACTATTTGGTAGGAAAATCATCTTTTTGACAGAATAATGGGACAATTTAAGAGAGAACCTTCTTGCTGGTCGAGACCAATTCTTTTTTTTTAAACATTCTTTCGTTTGATATTCAACAATTTCCTCAAAAAGTCATACCTCCGTGTAAAAACTCTTTCCTTCAAAAAGAAAAATGAGTATCTTGATGAAAAATTCATCTTTTTCGGTGAAAATCTGCTTCCTTAGTTTCAAAATCAATTTTTTTTTTTTTTATGGAAAATCATCTTTTTGAGTCAGAAATCGAACAATTTGGTTGAAAATCCGTCTTTTTGATATCATGGATAAAGTTTTTTTAGATATCCCATGTTTTTGGTGTAAATTTTACTCTCTGGTGAAAAATTTAGCTGTTTGGTGGAAAACTAAAGTATTTTTTCAAAAATTCCTTTTTTCTGTGAAAACTTCTTCTACTTGGTTAAAAATGATTCTTTCTGGTTAAAGTACCACTGTTTTGTTTATATTTGGTCTTTTTGGTTTGGAGGAAAACTTTTTTCTCCAAATTTTTCATTTTTCGGTAGAAAATTCAACTCTTTGGTGGAGAATTCATGGATTCCGTGAGAAATTCATCTTCTTTCGAAAAATTAACCTTCTTGGTCGAAAATTCACCTTTTTGGTTAAAAGTTCAATAATTGTGTTGGGAAGTGATTCTTTGTGGTCAGGAATTCGGATTTTTTTAAGATTTGTCTTTTTGTATTAAAAATTAACATTTTTTTTCTAACATTTTATATTTTCAGTAGAAAATTCAACTCCTTGAGAGAAAATTCATGTATTTTGCTTGGAATCGGTTTCTTTTTGTAGAAAATTGAACGATTTGGATGAAAATTCATCTTTTGGAAGAAATAATTGAACAATTTTTCTTAGAAATTCTTCGTTCTGCTTGAAACCAATCTTCTTCGTTAATAAAACCACTTACTCAACGGAAAATCCAACTATTTTTTATATGAAAGGGTCTAGCCGGATAACATGGTCGAATCTGCCCCCGAGCGATTGGGTAAAAGTAGGCATACCATCTTATTCCA
>WSXT02151079.1:0-10272 GCA_011762715.2 Neuroterus valhalla
ATAGCAACTCCTTGTTTACACTGCTTTTACAAAAAAATTCCTTACATTTTCTGCATCAAAAATGTGCTGGTATAGTTTCAAGATATTATTATTCAATTTTCCACAAGGTTTTTCTACAAAATATACGTTTTTTTATTAATAAATGAGTGTTCACGTACTGGACCTTTAGGTCGCCCGTGTTCCAGTGAATGAACGCTGTGTTCATTTATTGGAGCAAAACTGTCACCCCAAAGATCCAGTGAATGAACAGCAGGTTACAGAGACCTGACTGTTGTTTCGTTACATATAAATAAGTTTGTTTCCATTAATGTGACTATAAATTTCGAAGCTTTTAATATAAATATAAACTATAAATAGTTACAGTTTAAATGTATGTTTTTGTGGTTATAACATCAAAAAAATACGCACGAAGTAAAGGTTAGGCAACTGGGAGGCTAGACATTTAATGCTATTTTGCATTTTCGTAATTTAACTTACTATTTTATTGTAATATTTACTCGAAAATACAGGTAAGAAATAAATTTATGGCTATATTTTTTTCCAGATAAATTGAAATAAATATGTCATCCCCAGAAACTTCTAAAACTAGTTAACCTAGTTCTGTGTTCAACTTTCGTATTCTCTCCTTTCTTTGTATCTAAATGTCTTGTCGTTTTTATTCAAATAATATATTGAATAAATTTCGCCACGCTTTCTAATATTATACATTATTTATTCGCTCATCTTGAATTGTACCTATGTAATTTTATACCTAAATCCTAATTTTGAATTGTAGTAATTATAGTGTTCATTCACTGGTGCTCTACACTGTTCATTCATTGGCTCACAGAGTTCTGTGACCTATTTCTCCAAGACTTTAGGACTACCAAAAATCCACAAAAGCAACGTTCCATTTAGACCGATCTTTGGCGCAATAAACTCACCAACTTACAACCCAGAACGCTTTCTAATGAAAGAATTAATTCCTTTCACAGGAAATTTTATTACTGACGTTCAGAATTCTTATAACTTAATCAAAAAGATACAACAGGTGGCCATTCAACCTCAAGACATCCTTGTTAGTTTCGATGTAGTATCGCTCTTCACGAAAGTACTATTCCCTGATACAATGGATATCATCATACCCTTTGCAAACTTTCCCTCTGATCTTATACCTTTGGTAGAACACTGTCTCAACAATATTTACTTCTCTCATAATAATCAATTCGACGAACAAACCTCAGGAGGAGCAATGGGGTCTACAAATTCACCTGTCATAGCTAACATCTTTATGGAACATCTGGAAACTAAACATCTTCATCCCATCCGAGCTTACACTAGAATTCTGGTGCCGTTGCGTTGACGATACTTTTGTAATCTAGAGACATGGACTGGATGAATCACATAAATTTTCCGATTTCATCAACCAATTACATCCTAATATGCAGTTCACCGTGGAAATTGAACAAAACGGAAAATTGCCTTTCTTGGACGTACTAGTTTGCGAAAGATCTGACTGCACATTAAAGCATGAAGTTTACAGAAAACCCACTTATACAAACAGATACCTTCATGCCTCCTCGCACTATCACCCATCCCAAAGGCTGTCAGTCATTAACTCCCTCGTTCACAGAGCTGCCTTTATAACAGATAAAGATAACTTACACAAGGAATAACTAATCGTTCAGCAAACTGTAATGCGAAAGAATTCCTCAATGAAACAAATTGATAGAGAAATCAGGAAATACACTAGAAAAAACAAGTCGACACAATCAGCTAAAGAAAGAGAGAGAAAAGCGACTACTATCCTTAATCTACATTCAAGGTATCACAGAACAAATAGGAAGAATTCTGAACAAACACAACATCCGAACCATATTCAAACAACCTGCAAAATCAGGGCGATTTTCAATTCACCCCAAAGACAAAAAGGCACCATTCAGTGATCTAGGAGTATATAAAATCCAATGCTCTTTTGGCGAAGTCTATAGTCTAGAAACCAGAAGAGCGGTGAGCCAACGTATAAAGGAACATGAGAGTAAAATCAGGCTGAAACATTTCACGCATTCAGCACCAGCTGAGCATCACATCGAAGCAGGACATAGCACTTAATTTTACAAAGAAACGTCATGGCAAAAATAAACAGTATTTTCCCATGAAGGCATAGAGAAGGAATCGGAATCTTAAAACACCCTTAAAATATGAATAGGTAAAATAGGCATCATACGAATCCAATTTGGTTTTCCGTCCTCTCAGTTTTTGAATAAAGAACTGATTGTCGAACCAGTTTCGACCATTCTCCACACTGGGGTCTCTGCCAAATCACAGGCATCGTTGTGAGCGTATATAATAACAGCACAACCTGAAACCTCAGTTTTAGGCCAGTCCTGGAGAGGCGAGCTCCAACTTTCACGGAACGACGACAAATTTGTAGTTTTTTACACGATCGAAACCCAAAACACCTTATTTTATCAGAGATAATTGAGTTCCCCAAATTTTTCAATACGGGGAAAAATCGAAAGAAAATCTTAAATCAACCAAGTTGCGGATGTTTTCCCGGTAAAAACAAATTTTGTTTTCTTGTCGAAAAGTCCTCAAACGCAATAATCATAACTTTTGTCGCATCACTCCCATTCTTAGTACACGGTTTTATTTCTCTTTCCTTTTAACAACTTGGTTTTATAATTATGATTTGAATATTATGTTGTTCTTCATAAGTCACATTCAAATGTGAAACTTCATTTTTAGAAAAAAGTTATAGGATTTTAAGTATATAAATTGGGGGGGGGGGGGGCACAAAAGCAGATATTCTTAGGGTAAACTACGCACCGAAATTTACCATAAACTTACACCAAACACCAAACAGACCCGAAAGCCACAAAACAGAAAACTAAGAGAAGTATGTATACGGATGTTCCGTCGTCACACATTTTGTCAGGCGAAACAGGCCTAGAACAAATCTTTTCCTGTAAAAGTGTAAAAATGCAAATCTGCTGAAAGATAGAGGAACGGGGGCAAGAATAAAGAGAAAAAAAGGAGAGAAAGAGAGAGAATAGATGGCCTACGTGCGAAAGGCATGGACTCAAGTCAGCGTGTGTCTTTCGATTCATTGTCTTCTGGACATCGGCGCGTAGAGCTCTACCGTGATACAATTACCTCTTCGGCTACGCCTCCGTCGCAATGTCGAACATAAGTACTCCACCAACTTATACGCGAATTGGGATAATCGCTTAACCCCAGCGACTTCTATCGAACGGATTCAGGATGATTATCGTCTCATTTTCACGAAAACTCGAACGAAGGACCTCGCCGCGAGTGTGACGCCAACGCCGGTTCGCTGTGAGCAAGCTTTGTGTACAAGTGAATCTTTGTGTAGTTTCCTGTGTTCATTTTACCGAATGATTCTGGGTTTTTATGCCGTAAAAAGCTTTTTTCCATAACTGGGACTCCTCAGTTTCGACCCCTTTCTCCACCATCATTATCTAAGAATCTTTCATTTTAATTTATCAAAGTTTTTCAGTGCAGTGATTTATTGTTCATTCTCAATCAAAATTGAATAGATTGCCCAGCCACCTACGGCAAGCCAAATCATGACAAATCACTAGGTGCGGGTGAAAGTTCACAGTAAAAATGATTCCCCTTGGAGATTGAAGTATGCCAATTCGGAAACCATGCTTTTTCAGGTAAAGAAAAGGAATTCGTAACATTTTTTGTATAACAATTTTGTGTGCATACATACATGCAACATACATACCTAAATATGTACATATGCATAAATTCATCCGTACATAAATACAACCATACATATATGCATACATACAAGCATACATAAAAACATACACCCATACGTACGCTGTTGGAGAAATCTGACTTAAATTTTATGTATTGGAAGTTTTTTCCACTTATGTACGTTTAATGTACCCATGTACATTAGGCTGCGCGCGGAAACAACTTTTTCAGAAAGTTGTCATGCTAAGCGCTCAAATCGTGCCATTTGCATAAAAAATGACCCTTGTAAAACTTGATCTGAATCGGGAAACTCTTCACGGTGGTCCAAGAGCTTCGAAGTTGTTATATACAGGGCGCTCATGGCTGGTCACGTAATCTCGCGCACAACGTCCTTCAGTCTTTTCTTATTCTAGTTAGGAAAAGTCAAACATGGTGGCGTATGCGTTTACATTTACAACTTATCATGCCGCCTATTAGTAAGAAGAAAGTTCCAGTCAGGACAATAGTGAAACGGGACGCTTCTCTTCAGTGTGTGCCTATTATTGCAATTACAGGAAGCAAACTCCCATCAAAAAAGCAAACACTTAGGTTAGTCATACATAATCATTGTGCTTTGCAACATTCCAAGCATGATAGAACACATAAAGAAATTGAAGCAATGATGAAATTTCGGAAAAAGGCAAAGATTCCGACACAGGATACCAAGAATATAATCCCAAAATATATTAGATTCTATGACCAGCTGGAGGATGTATTTGATTTTGCTGTCGGTAAAGTTTTCTTTTCTGCTTTTTAATTGGTATCATATCTACTCTACCCATACTATCTCTTTGATGCTTGTTTTGTTGCTTTTCTACTAAAGCTTTGTCATTCTCTATTTCCATCATTTCCAGAGCATTTTGAGCAGCAATATCAGTAGATCCTCCAGTTGGTCCTTGAAATCACTTTTTTCCTTTTCCTGGGCAGCACCTTTTCTGGACTCGTGACTTCTCCTCAGTTCACGCCATGTGTCATAGAGTTTGATATATTTTTTGGTTATATTCTTGGTATCCTGTGTCAAGGTCTTTTACCTTTTTCCATAATTTCATCATTCCTTCAATGCCTTCATGTGCTCTATCCTGCTTGGAATATTGCAAAACACAATGATTATCCATGCTTCTTTCTTGATTGGAGATTGCTTTCTGTAATTGTAATAATAGGCACACACTGAAGAAAAACGTCTCGTTTCATTATTGCCCTGACTAGAACTTTTTCGTAATATAAGGCGGCATGAATAATACAATTGAGTAAAGGTATAGTTACTATTTAAACTCTCGTATATCTTAGAATTTTGAAATGTAGGATTATGAATGAATAAAACTAATTTCTCAGCGGATTTCGACACATTTCAAGAGAAAGCTATTACAAAAGGCCGTCAACGTTTACGCCACCACATTTGACTTTTCTCAACTAGAATCGAAGGAGACTCAAGCACGTTGTGCGTGAATTGCGTTTTCAGCTATGATCGCCCTGAACATAGCAACTTCAAAGCTCTTGGACCACCGTGAAAAGTTTTCCTATCGAGCTCAAGTTTCGCATAGGTCATTTTTTATGCAAATGGCACTATTGGAGCCCTTGGCATTACAACTTTTCAAGAAAAGTAGTTTTCGGGCACACCCTAATGTACAACTAATGTGCCCATGTACATTTAATTTGATGCTTGAAGAACATAAAAATTCAAGTACCATATCGAAGTATACTGGTTTTAGCCTTCACCCTTATAATCAATTTTAATTAAAGAATAGTGTAATTCATCTTGTTTTTTCTTCCAATTAAGTTTCTTTTCCTTTGTGGATAAATTAATTATTCTAAGGTCGAGATTCTAAATTCTGATCTGCATCATTTTGTAGAAATTATTTTTTTCAAATACCTGTAGATTTTAATATGATAAGAAATACCCACTTCGTTTATGGAAGTAGATTCAAAACACTAGTGTAACACGTCACAACTATCGAAATTAAGAGCTTTGCATTCACAAATTTGATCACTGAATCCTTGGTTCTCATTTTCAATCACTATGAACTCTAGATATAAACCCCTTTATTACATTCTTATTTCATCGTTTAGAATACATATACACATAATTATTGCTAAGGGATAGGTATGCGACATGCGTAACCAGATGCGTGGTATAGGAACTGTGAGAATAATGGTCAACAGATAATTAATCCAATTATATGTGACGGAATGGACCTAAAATTTTATTTAGCAGATAATTTCATGATGTTTCGCAATGTTATTCAGAATAAATGGAGTCACTATACACAAATATTAATTATTTCAATGGAGAATTATTCCAACAATTGCTTTTTGTTTGCATGTGTATGTAGAAAAGTACTGGGTCTTGATAAAACATCTGGGGAATAAAATTTGCCAGTTTGGATAGTTATTAATAATTCTAACATAAATAATTCTAAAATCCTATATCATATTTCATAGCATATTTTACACGAAAATATGCTATGAATCTGCTACGATTTCTCTTTTTCCGACATGAAAAAGCATAGCTTACGTATTGGCTTACTTCAAGCTTTTTACTCTAACTTTTAACCATATCTAGGAGATTTTTCGACAAGTAAATGAAATTATTATAACCCTGGAAAATAGCCGCCATTTTGTTTATTTCATATTTTCTTTCAATCTTCCCCCGAATTCGAAAAATTTGGGAAACTCAATTATCTTCATTTCCTTTTTTATAACGCCAGAATCAAAAATAATGCCCGTTTTTGCGTAGAACAGATTATCAAATTTTTTTAGGAACACTATCTTGAAACTTCTTTGAGTTCAATGCAAAAATAGCAAAAATTTTCTCCAGTCTAGTGTTCTTCAATGCGCAGAACTTTTCCTTCAAACCTTGAAAATGTTCTCAAAAATCAAGAATGCTTTTTCCTGGCCACATATGGGGAGACAAAATAACGATATGGATTGAAATTTCTGTTCATCCTTCAGAGACGTACAAATTTGCTGCATATCCTTTCTCTAGAAGACACATTTATACTTTTTGTTCTAACAGTGGAAATGTCATTGGAAATTCAAAATTCAGTTACGCGTCTGAACTTTCGAAATTACAGAGTTTACATCCTGACACTACCAAATAGTTGTAATGGACTGCATAATCTATGTCATATCATTATGAGAAAATTGAAATGATGCTGTGAAATTTCATTTGAAAGTTATTTTACTGTTGAATGAAGGTACTGCAAGATTTCCTTCAATACTGCAAATACTAACCGATTTTTATTAATCTTTTTTACACTTTTTTGTAATTGTACACAGAAAATGATTTGTCTTATTAAAATTCAATTAGGTCACGGATAAATATCCGACCAAAATCGGAGATGAGAAGGGTCAATCCTCGAAACGGGACCAAGGGTTTCTCCGTAGTGCGTTTGTCGATGCATCAACACAGCGAACAGACTCACGCACGATATCTGCTAACTCTGAGCGTCACTGCTGTAGGAATAGGAACAATTTTTTCAAAAACTGGCTCTACTTTGGTCGAGCCACTACTATGTAGATCACGTATGCAGAAGATGAGAACAAAATATGCAATGGTGCGGTCAATTGACCTTATTTGCTCCTTAATTTCCAGATATACATATCCAACCTGATATTCCATGGTGGATCTTGTTTCCTTTTTGCGGCAAAGACTGCATTTGTGGGCTTAGTTCTATGACCCAACATTCTAACCACTGTCACGGCCGCACAATATACAAGAGTTTGCACTTGTAAAGCAGTTATCTCTGCATCCAAATTCACAGATAAAACCTGGTGCCTTGTGAGTACATTCAGATCCTTTGTGATGAACATCTTTGGTAAAGATGGACCTGTGGACCTGGTACTTGTTTTCAATTACCCCTAGCACTTATGCCCTCAGCTTTAATTACCTTTCGGTCATCAGCACCTTCCGTAGAGATTTCAGTCATATGGGGCTGTGATTCTTACCCCATTTTGATGGTAGCTATTTCAACCGTTTAAAGCAATTCGTTTACAGATATTGAGCGTTTTTGTTCTGATAGATTTTGTTCCTTTATTCGTGTAGCTAGATGCGGGTAGCCAAGTAATGCGATGATGTTCTCTTCTTACACTCTGTCCACTATTCTTTGACACAAAACGAAGGTGCATAACGTCTTTGTTTATATGGTATGTCCATTCCAATCGCTTTGTCGGTTGCTGAATTTCCACTACAGCCTCTGAGTGAATCGGACCGCCTGCTTTATCAAGATGTAGTCGTACTAATTCATCAACAGGTTGCGTAGGAACATCAATAACGCGATGGCGTTGTAGTGCCTCATCAGTCTCTACTTGATCTTTTAGTGACCCTCTCCCAACTGATGTTCATTATCGACTTTTTTCCCTGCCGATTCCACCTCTCGTTTAATCTCCCTTGTTCGGTCCTCTGACATAAGAAGATTATTGCGAATGTCCTTAACCTTAGCGATGAGATTTTTCTCGCAAATACTCTGTATATAGGAGAACTTCTCAGTGAAATTTGGCCTGAAATTGAAGCCCTTTTTGCGCCTACTCCCAAACTTCGTGCTCAGATAGTATAGACGCATCAACTCTCCACTTATTGATGTATTCTAGGTGATGCACTCTCACGGTAATCCTGCTGAGGTAGTTGGATGCAAATTGCTTAAGCTAGCCAAAGCATCCACAAAAGGCAGAGCCACTGTTCCACTGTTTCCTGCGTTCCACAGATGTCCTTGCTGGTCAGATTGTTGATTGGCGAGATCTGCCTGACCATCACGCAGCTCACTAGGACCACCGTGTCACATGCTGTGGCTCCCACCAGTGGCTTCAGGGGCGCTGCGATGATTCTGAGGAAGAGAACATCATTTCAATATATTCATTGAGCTCTCCATTATTTTTTGGGTAGAAAAATTGTCTTGTTCACAGTGTTGTTCGAATGCCGCTGATGAGAAAATTATTTTTATTGACGTATTTATATAATTTCAAACATTTTGTCCAATTAGAAGTTATAGTTGAGACACTAAGCAATATTATTAAGAAGCATACATATTTTTAAAGCCGCCTTGTCCTGTACAAACACTTGGTAAAGTCAAGGTCCCTTGTAGCAATATCTCCAAAACAGTTTTTCTCCATTTCCTGAAGGATTCAGATGGCTGAAGCTTCTGCTCTTAGTATTCATGCATTGACTGTTTCTATCCTCGAAATTCAGAACCAATTTCTATACAGGTTTTAAAAAGAATTAAAAATTCCCACTGTTTGAGAACCGAAAATGGATGTGACAGGTCTCATCGGATATTTTTCTTTTTCCTGATACCTCACCCTTGATTTACAGGCATAGGTTATGCCATATCGTACGAGTATTTTACAGATTATGTTTGTATTATTGGGTTCCATACTCAAGTGTTGAATGAAAACGGGATGTAGGTGCGAGATAACTTCGAAGGTTTTCTGTTCAGTCTCCCCGATTTGTTGTTTCCGATTGAGGCCAATTATGGATGGCTTACATTCTATAAGTGCAATAAATATCTTGGCTGGATCTGTTTTGAGTGATTTTCTGATTGAGAAAAGAATTGATTCCGACTCAAAGACGTTCATTTTCATTCTCAAAAGTTTCGCTCTTTCCTCAATTGTCTTGAGAGCATTATTATGTAGTTCTAGGATTTTTTTAAATGATTAAGAAGTGCTATATTATAGTGCCATTTCATACATTTTGATAGAAACTTCGGGAACCTTGCTGGGTTTTTCGTCTGGTTGTGTTTTTCATTTTGTAGACTGACGTTCTTGGTTCAAATCTGTGCTGATGCAAATTTTTCCTCGTTCGTTGAAAAACGACATGCTCGAATGAATTATACTATTCCTATTGCTCGAAATCCTAAATGAAAATTTTCTTTTATTAAGGTACGAATCAATAGGGAGCATGAGTCTACTGGGAAAATTGTAAGTACTTGGTTTTTCAAGAAGCGCTGTAAGCTAAGTACTGTCTAAAACCTTTTCAACATTGAGAAGGGCAGACCCTGTATATTTTATCCGCTTAAAATAAAACCTATAGCTTTGCTGTTCCCGAACATCTACTTGAAACCGCGACATTGAGATACTAGGATTCGGTTTTCCGCGAGGTGACAATTTATAAAGGCAAGGATTTTGTTTCAAAAATCTTGGTCATCGTATCAAGAAGATTAATGAGTTTAGATGATTGAGTGTAATTTATCTTTGCCTTTTTCCTAAAAAACAGGAGTGTAAGTTTTTTCACTTGAGCCAGGAAAGTGGCCGATTTGAATAAAAGCATCGCAGATAAGAACTATGAGAGTGAGATACAAGTTAGGAATCTCTCTGCTAAACTCTTAATCAGAATTAGGAGTACTTTTTTCTCAGTAGTAATGAAGAGTTATATAGTATCGGCAATCCGATTTCGAATTCGATGAAAATTGAGGGAGTTATATGATTCTCAAAATATTAAAAATTTACATGACTTAGGAACAAGTATTATTCTAACAGATCAAGAAATTTAGATCGACAATTTTGGTGGTTATTGAAATTGGTAAATAAGTGCGG
>WSXT02151090.1:0-10272 GCA_011762715.2 Neuroterus valhalla
AGCACCTCGATATAGGCGAAAATGTAGTTAGCTATATATTTTCGCCATCCCCACCACCGACCCAGGCCGTATCTAGGTCCTAGTATCTTTGGTAGAATAAATAATTATTTAAGAAAAATCAGTTTTTACAGTTAATGCATTTTTCACTGTATATGATAGAAATTCCGCCAGAAGCACTCTCTTTTCGAAAAAAAACATTTTTGCATTGTTTACTAATTGTTTCAAACTGCAAAAACAAACCATGAATTGATTTTCATGCAAAAATTAAAATGCATCTTGAAACTGTACCTCACGTGAGCTAGTTCACATCTCGGCCGCATAAACATTATAGATGGCGTCATGCAATTCTGAGGTTCCTGATATGTGGGATATTCCTAGTCCAAGCTTTGACCATAAAACGCTTTACGAGTCCATTGGACTAGAAAGTCAGTCCATTGGACAAGAATTGCAGGTTTGGTCATTACTTGGACCAGAATTCCGGTCCAAAGGATAAAGAGTGTACAACAACTTTTTTGATATCCTTCTACTGCAAAAATCCGAATGTATTTTGATGACTTCTTGGAAAATATTCAAAGTTATATGATAATTTTGAAAACATGTGGAGATTATATATGTATAACAAATTTTACAGGTTCCTGGAACAGAAATCGTACTGGAAAAAGGCACAGTAGTCTACGTTACACTCAATGGGCTCCATGAAGATTCCAGATTTTATAAAGATCCATCAAGATACGATCCAGACAGATTTGGCGAGGAAAGAAAGGATGATATTGTCCCTTGTACTTATATACCTTTTGGAATAGGTCCAAGAGCTTGTATAGGTTCGCATTCAAAATCTATATTTCTATCTTTTATTGTAATACTGACATTAATCAGAAACTAGAAAAAAACCATTAACTTTCAGGAGAGCGCATTGGAATGCTGCTAACTGCAGTTGGATTGGTAACAATGCTACGAGACTACGAAGTTGCACTGAACCCTTCGCATACATATGACTTAGATCCAAGAGAAGTTTTTACTGACCCTAAAGACGGAGTCAAACTGGATTTAAAAAAAGTTTCAACTTAAGGTCAGCTAATTATTAAGGTATGTTCAGAATAAAGAATTCAAGTTTATTGAAAAAAAAGATCTTCATTTGTTTATTCTCCTTCATTCTTGCGGGTTGAAGAGTCTTTACACTGAGAAAGGCTGGTTAACGAACACATCCTTCCTTTTGGACCCCTTAACAAGTGTGTCAAAAACCGATTTGATCCGTTTATTTTTTCAAGAGTTATCGTGTTTACGGAAGGTCATACATACTAACAGACAGACACCATCACTAAAACCTGATTTTCGGCTTCAGAAGGTCTCGAAACGTGGAGACCCGTTGGGAAACTGAAATGGGAGATTTTAGACGATGCTAATACTTCCCAATCATGAATGATGAGAATGTAAAAATATCTCCCCCGCAGCAAGACGTATTTTGATTTAAAAGCATTGTGATAAGAAAAGTATGGTTGGAGAAGGACTCTTGATTTGGTAATTTATTTTTTTTAAGAAACAGCCATGCTTGGTATATTTATAGATTACTCTAACTCTCAGTACTGTTTTTCTGTACTTATCAACCACGCAAACATGATTTCTTCCGGGCCAAACGTTTAGTGCGGGATCCGTGCGAATCAGTGCAACCAACATTAAAATTCGTGCACCACTAAAAGTACCCGATTTGAGAAGAAAAATACTTACTAGCCTTCCTTGACATTGTCTGAGATAAACTTTATATGGGTTAAAGCTTGTCGTCTTTATTTGCCAAAATTTATTAAAACAACGATAACCCTAAAAACCCACGAACCCTGTGACTATCCCCATAACGGGCGATTGACTATTCGCTCCCGACCTACTCGAGAAGGGTCCAGACCGTTGCTAATGTCTGCGATAAATTACCTGAGTAACGGGAGCCAATGCCTCTTCCACTGCACGAGTGAGATACCTGTCTCCTCTTCTACTGCTCTCCCTCAAGCAATGTCTAGCCCTACTCTCCTCCACCCTTTCCATTTTCCACACGATTTTGTAGGTAAAATTGTAGATCATCAACAAGTTCACTTATTTGTTATATCTATGCTCCGAAACATTTTCTTTCCTGTGAAATCATTTATTTTCATCTGAAGAACAAAAATATTACACATTAAAGTTTCATGAAACAACATTTGTCATTGTTATAAACAATTTTTATTAACCAATTCACTTTTTTGGCATTTATATGCATAGAAATTCCTTTTTTCTGTGGAATCATTTTTTTTTGTCTGAAAAACAAGAATATCACACATTATAGTTCCATGAAACAACATTTGTCATTGTTACAATTTTTATTAACAAAATCACTTATTTGGCATATCTATACCTCAAGGGTGGTATGAAAAAGAGCACAAGAAGAAGATATTTCATTTATTATTTTTAATTAATTGTTCAAAATAAATCATCAGAATTGATTATTTATCAATGAAACTGAAACGAATTTCGAATGCATTACTTACATAACTTTTGTTATGAAAATGTGAAAAATTAATTTTTAATTGCGAACAAGCACCAAATAACAAGTAGAGTTAATAGTTTATACAATTTTTATAAACAAAGTCACTTATTTGGCAGAAAAGAAAATTTTTCGAAGCATAAACATGCCAAGTAGTGATTTTGTCAATACAAATTGTTTATAACAATGACAAATGTTGTTTCATGGAACTCTAAGGTGTAATATTCTCGTTCATCCGATAAAAATAAATGATTCCACAGAAAAAAATTTTTTTTTTGCATATAAATGCCAAATAAGTGAATTTGTATTTAAAGATTGTTTATAAAAATGACAAATGTGGTTCCAAGGAACTATTATGTGTAATATTCTTGTTCTCCAGATGAAAATAAATGATTCCACAGGAAAGAAAATTTTCCGAAGCATAGATATTCCAAATAAGTGAACTTGTTGATGATCTACAACTTTACCTACAAAATCGTGTGAAAAATGGAAAGGTTGGGGGAAAATGGGGTTAGATATTGCTCGAGGGAGAGCAGTAGAAGAGGAGACAGGTGTCTCACTCGTGCAGTGGAAGGGACATTGGCTCCCGTCACCAGGCCCTCTCCACTTCGATAGGAAATATGAAGAATTATGATTATTATTTTCAGGGTAGTGTTAATGTGTTTCCGACTGTTGGCGCTGATGTTCGACGTTCTTTGTACCTCACTCCGCTCACCATCGAAATGCGCAGAACGCCAGAACGTGGTCAGCTGGTCAGCAGACATTTCGATTCCTGGCATTTATTTGTTTTCTAACAAATCTGTTTACTGTTTCAAAATAATTTTATTTTTTCAAACAAAATGAGTTGTCGACTTGATAGAAGGAGGTCTGTTGTACCCTGGTGCGATTCGCGTCGCAGTGTAAAGCATCACGTCTTCCCGATAGACGGAAAAATAGGTTTGTTGTGGTTAGAAGCGGTACGCAATCCACTTTTGGATGGACTAACCTGTAAGGAAATTCGCCAATTAGGGTATCGTGTTTGTTTTTTTCATTTTCGTGATGATGATTACAAGCGCGGTCCGCGTCATCGTGATTTCTTTTTTACTGTGTATGTATTGTAAATATGTGACCAATTGTAAAATTGGATATAAGAATCAAAAAAATGTGTAAACCGATAGGAAAAAATGTTGAAAAGTACATGAAGTATAAATAGCAGTCTTGATACATTTTTATTGTGCTTTAAATAACACTAGAAATTAACTGAGAGTAACTGTTTATACTCCATATATTTTAAAACATAATCTTCTATCGGTTCATTCACTTTTTTAGTCATTATATTTAATTTTGAATTCGGTCACATATATACAATACATATACAGTACATATACACAACTCATGTAACGTGGCTCCAATGTGCACACGACTGTTGGCGCTGCTTTCAGTCTATCCTTCTGCACAATTTTAGGGTAAATCGCAGTCATTAGCTACGGTCTGGAATCTTCTCGAGCAGGTCGGGAGCGAATGGTATACTGCCCCAAAAAATTGCAATGCAAAGTATGGTTGGATCACCCCAACTGACCATACCTGACCATTACGTTGGCCCTATACTGCACCCGTTCAATTATTTGTTCCAGTGTTGCTGTTTTCCTTCACAAACATCTTGTATACAAAATATCCACTATGTTGAGAAGTGCTTTCCACAATTTCTGTTTCGAAGCATAACTGTAACACCTTTTTCGCAAATATTTTGAAAGTGTCACGCAAATACTGCAGCGCTATGCTATATAGTTGGTGGATATGGTAGCTATTATCAAAAACTAACCAATAAATAGGTTAGTTCCAGAGAAAAACGGTTCAAATCCTTTATTTATTTTTCAATTTAGCAATGGTTTCCAATTTTAGCATTAGGAGTAAAATTTAAACAGTTCTAGACAGAGGTCTGTATTTTACAGTTCCCTTAATTGTATAACAATGAACAATCGTTTGGAATAGTTGATTATGCGCCAAATACGAATCTAACCACAAAAACTTCCTACAACGTCTGTTACTCTAGAACAATCAAGCGATTATTCGGGAAGTTTTGGTTTTTTGGAAGCGTCCAGAGGTACTTCAGGTTCACGTCCACGTCGCTGTGGTGTGAGTGGTAGTAGTGAAGGTTGAGCTTCTTGTGGCTCCAGTGCTATAAGGAAAATAGGTATATTTAACTAATATTCAAAAGGCTAATTTTATTTGGGTGTAGATCCGAAGGTTTTGGACCTCCAATCTGTTTGGAACAACGTATGCTTATGTATTTCTTCATTGAGTTCATGTAGCTATGTTTTTTTCATTTACTTTCACGGATAATCAAAATTCCTAAAACAAACTCCGGACATAAGTCGTGACTTATCACATACATTACTTTGGTCACAAACCCTCTTAATTTCCGACGTCACATGGGGGATGAAAAGGCACCCTTATGCCTAGTGACGTCACATTGTTTTTTTTCTAACATTTAATAGGGTACGGAAGGTACCCATGCTACAGGATTCTCTAGGACAGATGAAATGTTTCTGATTTTCCATCTTCTACTTCAGATATCTCGAAAATTGTTACTCGTAGAAAACAAAATTAATACAACATTAAATGTACATTTACATGGAATCTACAATTTTTGTATGAAAAACGTCTCCAAAATTTATGTTCTTTATGGAAATAAATGGTAGAAAATATTATTTCATACTTTGTTATGGTCTCTTCCATGAAAGTCAAATTTCAGACAATTTTTACCCTCATATTCGTTAACAGCGCGTCAAAAAACAATAACATACGTAATTTCGAAGATTTCGTAGGTTAGACGCTTTCGGAACACCATCTTTTTCTTAAAATAGAATCACAAAATACGTAAACCATCCGTTGACGTAAGAGAAGTGCCCAGGAATCATCCAAAACGAAGTATCGAAATTTTCGAATCAGAACTCTGAGTGGAATTTTTTCCCGAGATCTGATTTTTTTGTCAATTTCATTGTAATTCTTCAATGTTTGTAAACGAGTCAATCGAATTTGAATTTCATCGGCTAAATTTATCTGGTTTGGAGTAAATTCCAAGAAAAAATCTGCCCGTTGCGCGGGAACATTCTCATCTCGCAAGTTTGAGCGCGCCTAGGGCGCGCGTTGGTCAAATCTCGCGCTTCGCAATCGATAATCAATGCACCTCGCGCTTCGAACTCGGTCATGAATTTACAACTCACTGCGTGGTCGGTCTTTGTACTCTCCTACATTTTTGTATAGATCTTTAAAAATTGAAAAACAAAATAACGGCTGCTGTAATTTGATGATTGCTTATCGAATATTTTTTAATAAAGCTTCTTCGGCTCCAACGAATACATACTCATCGCATGTCTCGTGCTCTCGCATGTCTCGTTCAAAACGCCTAGATACATTATAAATGTATAATATATTAATTTATTAACTTTGATCCAGGACTGCTTGTTCGGATGATGCAAAACAAAGCATTATTTTTATTTTCGATGATTACTTTAATATTTGTTATGTTATAACAAATCATAATGAGCATTTATATTGAAATGAATAAATTTCAATCGTCTTGTTCTAACAAATATGACAATTGATGTATCCTTTCTAAAATAAACAATTTTTTATTCTAACAATTTTTTTTGTATCTTAGATAATTTCGTTGGGAACTTGACTCCTTTATTTCAAATGTTGTTTTTAACGATGACAAAAAAAGTGTGCTCTTTAGCTGAAAGCTTAAAGCTTAAAGCAAGTGTTCTATCAAGAAATGGTTATTATAAAATTTGTGGATCTTTCCAAAGTGAACGATTTTGTTTCGGAACATTCTTTTCCTATCTCATACCGTTTAGCCACAAAATGAAACCTTTTATTTTTGAGTATTTTTTCTATGGGTAAAACTATAACCGTTAGTGCATAAAGACTAGTTAAGGAATTTGGCCTTTTTTTATCTCTCAAAACGTGTGCCAAAGGACAATGCAGTACGATTAGTCTTTCGAAGGAAATGCGATATACAAACGACAACAACAACAATAACAGACAGAATGATGGGTTTGAAACTGGAATTTTCGCTAGCATGAATTGCTCAAAATGCTTTATGTCCATAAAGCCGTGTGAGCGATTACCCTGTGTGGATTTATTGCACCCTTATACCCTTGAAAATTCTTTATTTCAATTGTGTTTATAATTGACCTAGAAATGGTTATTTTCATAAAAATTTTCAAATTCGATTTTCTCAAAAACGCCATGTTTTTTTTGGCTGAAATCGATTTTTTTCACTTTTTGCGTTTGTTTGCACGAGTCTTCTAGCAAATAATCTTCGATTATACAGAAATATTTTTAAAATAACAGTATTACTATAATTAAGTCTTAAATTACATTCTTACATTTTTTTATTTATCAAGAAAATTTTAGTAAGACAGCAATTGCATTTTTATGTACACTTTTCAATTGGTTTAATGTTCATTGTCTCCCACTCAGTTTTTATTAGAAACTCTTCTTCATTTTGGAAGATTTTTTGTTATTTTCACTTTTTTACATAATTTTTTTCTGTTGTTTGTACTTCTGCCATAGTCGCTTGTGAAGTTCGACCTGTAAAAAGTTTTATTTTACCGTTTTCTTTTACAGACTTCAAAACGTGAGTCTTTGAAATTCCTGGTTGATCCTTGATTTTTTCCCATTCCAATAATGAAGAAGAGTTTCTAATAAAAACTAAGTGAAAGACAATGAACATAAAACCAATTGAAAAGTGTACATAAAAATGCAATTACTGGCTTAATACTGTTTTCTTAAAAATATTTTAGTATACTTGAAAATGATTCACTAAAAGACTCGTGCAAACAAACACAAAAAGTGAAAAAAAATTTTTCATTTTTTTATTTCCATATGACGCAATATTGGAAAGTTCCATATAGCTTAAAATTTAGGTATTAGAATCAGCTATTTGTGAAAAAAATCCAGCAAAAAAAAAACCTGGCGTTTTTGAAAAAATCGAATTTCAAAATTTTTTATAAAAATAGCCATTTCTAGGTCAATTTCAATTATTTTTCAAAATGGTTAAGTCAAGTTGAAAGAACACCTTAAACTACATCAAACAACACAAAGCAGCCGCGAAAAAACTTTTAAACCACAAAAATATCAGGTAATTGCATTTTTCAGTTGACCAAGAGTAATTTTAGAGGTTAACTTGAAAAGCAACGTAAATCCTGGAATTTTGGTCCAATTAAAAAAAAAAAAATACGTGTCCCCTTATTCTGCACCTAGAAAAACACATTTCAATTTGGAGACGATCGGTGACATATGAGTGTCGCCAGCTTGCATGAATTGAAATGGGATCGGTCAGAAAGCTTTTGAATTAACACATACATATTCTATCAATGAAGATCAAATACAAAATTCCTGCTAATTGCTATCTAAAATGGGTTTCGAAGCCACTTTCAAAAAAAACTTTTTCAAACCACCGGAAGTTGAAAATTCCCCCCGATCAATAATTATTTTTCTTCGAAAACTATCAATCGTAGGGTAAAACTTCCTTCGAGATATTAAGGCCTGTTATGAGAGTAAATCAGAAAAAATAACACTTTTATTTATACTTAAGAAAAACTAGAAGAAACTTCTTTTTTCCTCGTGAAAATTAGTGGCACATTTGAACTTTTAGGAAGTTCAGTGTAATTTATAAATTCAAATGCACATAAAGGCTCTCAAGGTTTCCTGTGCAAGGTTCAATGTATGAATTCACGTATAGTATCCGCATGTGAAGTTTTGGCCATAGCAAAGAAGTCGATGCAAAAATCGTAAATTTGATGAGAAGTGACTTTATATGAGCCTTATAAACATTATTGTCAGAGAAAAACAAAGGCTCTACTAAAACAATTTCCAGCAGAAATTTCATAAAGTATACCCTATAACTTCATATAAGAGTAAATCATAAATTGTCAGTCCTTTCAACTTCGAAAAAATTCAGTAAATTTATAGACATCTTCGAAGATGGCATAATTTCTCTGTTTCCGGTAAAAGTGTTTGAAATTTTTTCGAAAAGAATACTCTAAACCAGATGGATTCAGCCAATAAACTTCGAGTTCTGGTATAAATTGATAAGCAAGTAAAATCGATTTTCGAAAAAAATGTAGAGAAAAGTTCCGATTTAAGAAATAAAATACTGCGTTTCAGAGGGTTCTTAGGCGCCCAATATCAGAAAAAGAATCGCCTGCTGAATCGCTGACATGGTCGCGCGGAATTTGTTTGAGGAAATTTCTCTTTTGAAATCACTTTTATATGCTATGAATTTAAGCAATTTTGGCTCGCATGTGCCTCATTAATTGAACGTCTGGATTCCACAACAGCCTCTACGCTCGGGCTAGTAGGTAAGGGAGGGGATGCCGCGATGCGCGTTGATCTTTCCGTAGGCTACGGAAAGATCTACGCGCATCGCAATATCCCCTCCCTTACCTACTAGCCCGAGCGTAGAGGCTGTTGTGGAATCCAGCCGTTCAATTCTAAATTCTAAAATTGAGCGTCCGGCTGCAATAAGGGAATACGCGTGGATTTCGGCGATTAACTATTGTCCAAGGGGTCGAATTTTTGAAATGTCTCAAAATTTGGTTTTGATGGATGATATTTGTAGAAAATTTCATAGCCCATCTTTTTTGTAGTAGAAGTAAATATGTACGTTTTTTTGTTTCTCAGTAATTCAAGAAAAACTGTTCTCTTTCGCTGAAAAAAATGTTAGTACATTCTTGCGTTCAACTCACCAGATCTTCGCCGGAAATAATTACTTTTGCTCAAAATTTTTTTGTGACATGGTTCAACATGTCCTACGACTGTAAGGGCATTTGAGATCATTTGAAATCATTCCAGGGACGTATATTGAATTAAAAAAAATATTTTTTCGAAATCTGAGATGCATTCATTCGCTCGCAAGTTTCAGCGCGCCCAGGGCGCGCATCATTCGGATCTCGCGCTCAGCTTCATACGTGCTTGATTCAGTTTACAGTGTAATGCCTTATGGAACACATTCTCATTACAATGCAAGTCATTCAGCAGTAAATTTGTAGATTCTTTGAAGGTGAACAATTTTCATTCTTCTCATTTTTTCCATATCTCGCATGTTTTTTCTCAAAAATGGAATTTTTCATTTTTGGTAACATTTTTCACGATTTAAACAAAAACTATGCATCTTATGAAAAAAATTATGCTTATAAAATTTATAGGTCTTTTTAAAATGAATATTTTTTGAGTTTAACATTTTTTCGCACCTTGCATAGTTTGAGTGTAAACATGCATTTTTGATTTTTCAAAGAGTGAGTTTGATGGATAAAACCAGAACCGTTGGTCAAAAATGGCTGGTAAACGAACTCATCCTTTCTTTTGCGTCTTTAAACAATTGTGCTAAAGCACAATCCAATATGATCATTCTTTCGAAAGTTATCGAGTAAACAGGTTACAGGCTACAGACTATTGACAGACAGACAGACTCCTTCGTAAAAACCATTTTTTCTGACTCAGAGGGTCTCAAAACGTGGAGATTTTATCAAATCCGTTAAAGTCAATTTTCACATAAAATCAATATCTTCTCATTCGGAATGAGAATGTAGAAGACGAAAGATAAAAAAAGAAAAAGAAGGGAATTTGGAGGTTGCTTTCTCTTTTATACTTCCTCTCTTTTTTTCTTCACTTTTTTTTTTATAATAGGTGTATTTCGACTACTTGGTGGGTACCTATCACCACTACGTAGCGCGTCCCCAGGTTGCGGATAGAGGGAAGGCCCCTGAGGTTAA
>WSXT02151101.1:0-10272 GCA_011762715.2 Neuroterus valhalla
TTTGAACCACGATAACTCAGCGAAAAAAAATTATAAGGCATTTTTAAAGGAACATTTGGAAAGCCTTTGAAATTCCATGTCTTGTAATGCCAAACATATTTTTTTTATCTGCTGAAGAGAATACAGCACGTAATAAGTTTTCTAAAACAAACTCTAGATTTTCTACAATTTTGTACCTCGACTTCAACTTTTAGCATGACCTAGGAGAATTGATGCAAAAATTTGAAAATTATGCGAAATAGAGCCTCTAATATTATCTTCAATTTAAGCCAAAGAAACTTGAAAATCTTTATTGGTGTCCGGAATACGCGTAAAAATTTTCAATCGTATCTGAGTTTCAGTCGACGATCACGGTTCTCGGCCGGTCTGCTTCTCCCCTCCTTCGTTGAGGCAGGACCAAATAGGCCACGCACAGAGGTACTTTACATACAGAGGTATTGTACATTTTTTAAATTATTGTTTTTTTAATTTTCCACAGTTGTTTGAATTTATAACTATCCCCATATTGAAGAATTAAAAAAATTATACATTTCTGAGAAAAACAAAGCAGACTTCTTTCAAAGAACGTTTCTCGATACCTGCATGAGAAAATGACCTCTATCGCGAATCTCACATACTAGGTTTTTCTGTTGGACAGCAGTAATGCAGGTTGATATTAACAAGGAATACAAAAATTTGATGTAGAATGTGGAAAAATTGCTTTCAAACAAGGAAATTATTCTGGGTTTAATGGTAAAAATATGTACTTTGTGTGAAGAAGGATTTTATTATGGTGAAATTACCGAAAAAATGGAGTATCAAATAATCGTGAAAATTCACGATGGATAGGTGCAAGAAAAAGAATTTATGTAGAAGTCAACCATAAGAAAAATTTGTAAAACATTTAAAAGAAATTGAAGTTGAAATAATATATAATCATAATTTCATTATTATTCACTTTTAGTATTTTTGGGTGTTAAGCATGTAAATCATTTATTTTGAATTTAGATGCCCAATTCGTTTGAAAAATAGTTTAATCTCGTAACAATATATATACTTTTTTATGAATATTCTAGTTGATAAAAATGTTAGGAAATAAAAAAAACTGTCCATCATTTTTTTATTCTCTAATATGAGGATAATTCTGAATTGGAATAATTGTGAATGATTTTCAAAAAACAATAAATAATTTTGAAAATTTACAATAATTTGAAATAAAAATCACTGATTGGCCTATTTGAACCTGCCTCAACGGAGGAAGCGAGCAGCAGACCATCCGAGAACCGGGATCGTCGACTAAAACTCAACTGAGATACGATTGAACATTTTTAATCGTATCTCGAGAACCGACGAAGATTTTTCAAGTTTTCTTGGCTTCAATTAAAGGAAAAATTTGAGGCTCTATGTCGCATGATTTTAAGATTTTTCACCAATTTCCCTAGGTCATGCTCAAAGTTAAAGTCAAGGTAAAAACTTTTAGAAAATCTAGAGTTATCGAAGCTCTGTTTCTTTTGGGAGGGTATACATATACTCTGAGCGAGGCCACTTAAATGCGAAAAACGGTAACACCCCGTCCGCGTCACGAAAAATGCAACTGAAGAAAAAGTCTTCCATGAGGTTTAGCGCCAAAATATTAATTGGTTCAAAAGTTTTTATCCATCAAAAAGAGGCGAATTCTTTTTATAAGCGCTGTAACTCGAGAATTATTCATTGGATCGAGACGTATGTTTTCTAGAAATACGCAAAGAACTTGTACTTTAATCGCATGCAGACGATAAACCAAGTTATTGATTTGTTGAAAAGTTATGAAGGTTAAAATAAACAATTGCGATATTTGCCAAGAGGGGCACGTTTCATTTGAAAAATTTTATTGCAATAAATTCCCTGAACAATTTTGCATAAGGATCCGTCTTAAAAAATTGTTAATTTTAATTAGAGAATGTGCAGTGAGCGTCCAAACAAAGCGCAGCACAGCACGCTTGAGGATAACACGTTACGACAAGTCGTTACCATGGGAAGAACAAGTCGCTTCGCAAGCACAGTATGTCTACATATTACTCCGGGCTTTGTTTGTATGCTCACTGCACATTCCCTATTCGAAATTAAACATTTTTTAAGATGGATTCTTATGTGAAATTGTTCGGGGGATCGATTGCAATTAGAATTTTTCGAATAAAAAGTGCCCCTTTTGGTAAAAATCGCAATCGTTTATTTTAAATGTTCATAACTTTTTAAAAAAAGCAAATGACTTGGTTCATCGTTTGCATGCAATTAGATTACAAGTTTACCCGCGTATTTTGAAAAAAACGTCTCGATCCGATCAATTGTTCTAGAGAAACAGCGCTCATAAAAAAAATTCACCTTTTTTTTATTGGATCAAAACTTTTGATATAGTGAAATATTTTGGCGTTGAACCTCGTGGAAGACTTTTTCTTTATGTACACTATCGATGTACCAATTATTGAGAAAATTCAAAACTTTACCCCAAAATCCTGTAAATATAATTTGTTTTCTGCCTATAGCATGGCACCGACGCAGCTACCCCCTCTGCGACAGTTCACGCTGCGACTCATCCCGTTCTCACATTTCTCCTCCTTTTGCCCGTCCCCACTCTTGCTGGGGACACGGCGCACACTCGACGGGCCGCGAGTGTATTGAGCACGGACTTACACGTTGCGCCCGAATGAAGGCATTTATAATAGATAGTTCTGATAGTGATACGTCTGAAAGTACCGTGAATCAGCATTTACTAATAACAAATGCTGCTGCTCACGCAGCCTAATCGCCGATAGCTGTTTTCTTCCAATCGATGAATGAAGTAACAATCGAATGTATGTTTTTCTTTTAACGCGAAAGAGCAGAGCTTCTGTCGGCGGTCCCGCGACCGCTCTACTTTATTTATAACTTATCACGTACTGTATTCTCTTCAGCAGATAAAAAAAAGTAGAGCATACATACACGCCAGCAAAAGAAATATTGAAGAAGGAAGTATAAAGTCAATCGCAATTGGAGAATAATATCTCAAAGAAGTTAAATTTTCAAAGTTTGTCAGTTTCAAGTGTGATATGTAGACATGAATTATTCTCTAGTCAATGTTGTATAAATTATACGATTTATTGTAATATAGTAATTGGATAAAACTTTCACCACTTTATTAAATCGCATTAAAAATATACTATGAACATTTAATCATCTGCATCAATCAGCATGCGGCAAGTATCAAATTTGTGATGCATACTTCACTCGTTATACATATACTACACCAGAACGGGAGGGAGGATAAAAGAGAGAGGGGGGGAAGAGAGATAGCTGTGTTGATGCCATGCGATAGACATTTTCAGTCGCATTAAACGTGACGCGGACGGTGTGTTCCCGTTTTTCGCAGTTAGCTGGCCTCGTTCAGAGTATATACCCTCCCAAAAGAAAGAAAGCTTCAAAAATCTGTTTGACATTATAGACGTGGAATTTCATAGGCTTTCCAACTTTTTTTTTAAATGCTCATCATTTTTTTTTTCGCTGATTTTTCGTGCTTCGAAGCCAGCAGTGATTTTTAATAGTGCTTGCATCAATCGATCTTATAATTTCCGACGGTAGTGTATGTTAGGGTGGATCGAAAAACTCGTTTTTTCTGTAATACAACTCTAATAGCGCAGAAAAATTGCGCATATGCGTTATTATAAAAGAAAAAAGAAAAAAAAATTTTTTTTTTAATTTGGAATCACGCAGAAGGCCCAAAGTTACCAAAAAAAAGCAAGATACCAGTAATTTCCAAAAATATACAAGAATTGGAAATCATCAAAAATGAAAAATACAACTTTTATGGGGTTTGGCACATGTTTGAAAATCGTCGAAAATCATAAGATATCGTTTTTTTACGAAACAACCTGGAACTTCAGGCCTTTTGCCGAAATTCAGTTAAACAGTAATGGGTCAAATTATTTTCCGTATGCAATAAGGACACTCTTATAACTTGCTTTTCACTATTAAAACAGAAAAGGTTTTTTGTTTGCTATTTTTGTATAGTTTTGAAAATTACTGTTATTTTGACTTTTTTGGTAACTTAAGCCCAGAGGTGTCCAACGCGTGAGCAACGGTGTAAATAACTGTCACGCGGCAATCTCTTCTCTTACCACCTTGGATGCGTTCATGCGGTGAGCACAATATAGAAAGGGCTTCTCGGCGGCCCGGCCGGGCGGAGCAGAATTCTCGATGAAGCGTTCGGAGGAGGGGAAGAAAGGAGAAGAACGCCATCTCGCGTTGGACGCCCTCGCTTTAGGCCTTCTGAGCGATTCGAATTGTGCAAGAAAATTTTTTTTTTGAATTTTTTCCTTTTTAATGACGCCTATGCGCAAGTCTCCCGCGCTTCGAGAATTGTATTACAGAAAAAACGCGTTTTTCGATCCACCCTAGTGTATATTCTTTGATTAAATTGAGACCTCGTAAGAGTTTCTTGTTCGTTTATCAGAGGGACTTTTGATAATATTCCATTCATAATCTATTACAAAACAAGACTACTGCCCTGAGTAATAAGTATCACGCGAAAAGATACTAAAGACCTGTTCCCGATAACAATATCTTTCGAGAATAAGCCAACTTTGATCTCTTGGAATAAAATCAAATTTTCCAAATAGTGGTTGGTTAATGGATTTTCTTACATCTCTAAAAAGCAAATGCGCTATTCTATTCATTTCGGAAATAGCAAATACTTTAGAAGTCATAGAATACCATTTTCCCTCAATTTGGATGAACTGTTCGAGTGTAACTTAGTCAGCAAAGTTTAATCGATTTTATTGTAATTTCATTCGAAATTGTAGAATTAATTCTGGGTGGTTAGTTATGTTTGTTATACGTAAATTTGAGGATCAGATATCGCATTAATTTGAGGGTGTAAATATCCTCTCCATGGATCGGCTGCTTGTGCAATTATTACAGGAGCCGCGTTTCGTGCACCTTCCGGGTGAATATTTATGACCATTTCTAAGTAAGAAGTGAACCCTTGCTGAATAGCTCACAGCAAGAGGAAAGTAAAGGCACTGGTGGAAGAATCTGATTCCTTCTTAACAGAGTACTCACTCTAAAAAGCCCAGCTGAAAAAGTGTAATTGCGCGCCGCTACTAATTGCGAACATGAAGTACGGTTTGACTGTCGCCAAGTCCTAAATTCTTTTTTAAACTTTTGCTATAAAAGGTGTGCATATGTACGTGCATGAATGCTGAAAGTTGAGGAAAATCCCTATTTTTAATGATCAATATTTTTGTTATGGAAATAGAGTTCAACTTCAAATTCAATTATATGTAATTGCTTGTTATAACGACTATCGAATTTTCCTACATGCTATTCTTGAATACTCCAAGGCTTCGCGCGTTAGCCCTCAGTAACAGTAGTGCTTGTTCTGCGGATTCTTCTTCAGATTTGAAGAAATTTTATCAATAAAATCCTCCGAAATCCTGAAATTTTCGGAGAATCTCAGGATTTCTTTTTACGACCCTACTGCGTTTTTGGCCAATTTAAGGATTTTTCAAAGTTTCTGTGGATTTTCCAATTTTCGGATATAGCAGAAAAGCTTCAAAATCTCCCTCCGCAAAAACTTGGTTGAAAATACGATTTTTTCAGTATAATTATGATAATATAATGTTCAAAGATATACACATACATAACTGTGGAGTAGTATTTTTCTGAACGTTGAATGAAAATAATAAAAAAAACGAGATTACAAAATATCAAGAATACCAAAAACCATCAGATGAATTATACGGTCATACGTCGTCTTCATGAATTCGAAAATCCAAATATTGTTTCAAGATTTCGGGAATTGATTCAAAATATATGATGGAACGTCTGTCTGGTCCATCAATGTTCTTATTACCTTCGATTAGTGCAATCTTATGAATGTTTCATTTTGAATGTAACTATAAACAGAGCTTGAGTGCCTTATCTGGGAAAAGAAATTTGAAAAACTAAATTTTTCAACTAAATGAATACTCAATCGGGCCAGACAGACAGGACTTTACATAGATTAGATCAGATTTATCACTCCATGTATACCCTTTTCGGGTTTTTACATATCTATATTCCCCCCTCCCACAGGAGATCGTCAGACATTTAGCCCTACCGTCTGCAGCCGTATTTTTAATTTAAAACGCTCGCATTCGCCTGAACCAATGGTCAGAGGAGAGGAAAACTGCAGAAAACCAAACTCCTGAACGCAGTCGATTATCGACAGACGAGTTTAGATTTAGGCATTCGATAGCATTGAATGCCTACACCGATCCTCGGCGTCAAATCTCCCGCTCGACAGTAATTAAACATGGTGGAAACTCGACTAAGCAAGAATCCCGAACAGTTGTTAAAGAAAGGCTAATTCATCATGTTTTATCTTTAATGGAAAAATTCTGACCGTAAATGTAGTGAGAACCCCGTATTATTTTCGATGCCGAATCCACCTTCTTGTTAATATGTCTCCATATTACAGTTCTGAAATCAACTCGAACTAACTTTGAAGATAATTTTTTAGTTAATAAAAAAAAAGTTAACGATATTTTAACCATACTTTTTCGAACATGAGGTTTATAATAAGATATGATCAATAGTCATTTTTCGTTATTTCGGCCAAAAGTTATTAGCGGCTCGCTTTAAAGTAAAAGCGATCTAACTTGCAAAATAAAATTTTTGTAATTTTACCCAATCTTCGAATCAGAGAACCCTAAAGACTTCATCAATTATCTTCTGTTTTGGAAATTTATTTATACTACAAAAATTTACATAGCAATGCATGGGAAAATAACGATTACTTCTAATAGTGTGTGAATGTTTATAAGAATAATGAAAAATTGAATTAATAGACGATACTGAATATTCTCGGAGCGGAAATCGTAATGATCATATGGGTACTTCTTCCTTTTCAGCGAGCCGCTAATAACTTTTGGCCGAAATATCGAGAAAAGACTATTGACCATATCGTATTATGAACCTCATGTTCGAAAAAGTATGGTTAAAATATCGTCCACTCATTTTTTTATTAACTAAAAAATTATCTTTAAAGTTAGCTCGAGTTGATTTCAGAACTCTCATATGTAGACATATTAACAAGAAGGTGAATTTGGCTTCGAAAATATTACGGGATTCTCACTACATTAACGATCAGAATTTTTCCATTAAAGATGAAACACGATGAATTAGCTCTTTTCTAACATTTGTAATGTTTTTGTGAGAGATTTCACTTCTTTTTTCATTATTATCTTATATTTATCACACTATTTTATGAATATCATAAGCCCTGAAAATGATGGCCATGGTCTTCGTAACTCTGGCTTTGCACCACGTGCCCAAAATGAAAATCAATAGCATTTTCCCTACAAATTGTTATCCAAAGTGACAAACTTCTCGTAGAATATCGTTTTGTGCACCTAGTGCAAAGCTTTTTGCACGAGGACCATTGTCATCACTTTCGAACTATATGTTGGTCACTTTGGATATCAATTTGTAGGAAACTTCCTGCAGATTCTCATTTTGGGCACCTGGTGCAAAGCAAGAATCAAGAGGACAATCGTCATCACTTTCGAGGGTAATTTTGGTCACTTTGGACATCAATTTGTTGAAACCTTCCTGTAGAATATCATTTGGATACCTAGTAAAAAAGCCATTAGCAGGAGGACCATCGTCATTTTTTTCGAGGTTAATGATGGTTACTTCGGATATCAATTTACAGAAAACTTCTTGTAGAATATCATTTTGGAAACCTGGTGCGGAGCTATTTGCATAAGGAACATCGCCATCTGTTTCGAGATCAATGTTGGTCACTTTGGATATCAATTTGTTGACAAGTTCCTGTAAAATATAATTTTGGACACCTAATGCAAAGCCATTTGCAGCGGTACCAACGTCATCTTCTTCGAGGTTAATTTTGGTTACTTTTGATATCAATTTGTAGAAAACTTCCTCTAGAATATCATTTTGGAGACCTAGTGCGAAGCAATTTGCAGTGGGACCATCGTCATCACTTTCGAAGTTAATGTTGGTTACTTTGGATATCAATTTGTAGAAAACTTCCTGTAGAATATCATTTTGCACACCTAGTGCACAACTATTTGTACAGGAACCATCGCCACCATTTCCGAGGGTAATGTTGGTAACTTCGGATATCAATATGTATAAAACTTACTAAAGAATATCATTTTGGGCACCTAGTGCAAAGCCATTTGCAGGGGGACCATCGTCATCATTTTCGAAGTTGATGTTGGTCACTTTGGATATCAATTTGTTGAAAACTTCCTGTAGAACATCATTTTGGACACCTATAGCACAGCTATTTGTACGGGGACCATCGTCATCACTTTCGAGGATAATGTTGGTCACTTTGGATATCAATTTGTTGAAAACTTCCTGTAGAACATCATTTTGGACACCTATAGCACCTCTAGAATATCATTTTGGAGACCAAGTGCACAGCTATTTGTACGGGGACCATCTTCGTCACTTTCAAGGGTAATGTTTGTCACTTTGGATTTCAATTTGCTGGAAACTTCCTGTAGAATTCCATTCTGGACACCTAGTACAAAGCCATTTGCAGGGGATCATCGTCATCACTCCCGAGGTTAATGTTAGTCACTATGGATATCAATTCGTAGAAAACTTCTTCTAGAATATCATTTTGGATTCCTAGTGCACAGCTATTTGCATAGGGACCATTTTCATCACTTCCGAACTATATGTTGATAACGTTGGATAATAATTTGTAGGAAACTTCCTGTAGATTCTCATTTTGGGCACCTGGTGCAAAGCCAGAGTCACAAGGACCATCGTCATTACTTTCGAGGGTAATGTTGGTCACTTTGGATATCAATTTGTTGAAAACTTTCTCTAGAATATCATTTTAGAGACCTAGTTTAAAGCCATTTGCAGCGGGACCATCTTTATCTTTTTCGGAGGTAATGTTAGTGACTTTGGATATAAATTTGTAGAAAACTTCCTGTAGAATATCATTTTGCACACCTAGTGCACAACTATTTGTACGTGGCCCATCGTCATCACTTTTAGGGTAATGTTCCTCACTTCGGATATATTTGTAGAAAACTTACTATAGAATATCATTTTGGGCACCTAGTCAAAGCCATTTGCAGAGGAGCCATCGTCATCACTTTCGAGGGTAATGTTGGTCACCTTAGATATCCATTTGTTGAAAACTTCCTATAGAACATCATTTTTGACAACAAGTGCACAGCTATTTGTACGGGGACAATCGTTATCACTTTCAAGGGTAATGTTGGTCACTTTGGATATCAATTTGTAGAAAACTACCTCTAGAATATCATTTTGGAGACCTAGTGCAAAGCTTTTTGTACGGGGATCATCTTCATCACTTTCGAGGGTAATGTTGGTCAGTTTGGATATCAATTTGCTGGAAACTTCCTGTAGAATTCCATTCTGGACACCTAGTCCAAACCCATTTGCAGGAGAATCATGGTCATCACTTTCGAGGTTATTGTTGGTCACTTTGGATATCAATTTGTAGGAAACTTCTTCTAGAATATCATTTCGAAGACCTAGTGCACAGCTATTTGTACGGGGACCATCTTCATCACTTTCGAGGGTAATGTTGGTCACTTTGGATAATAATTTGTTGAGAACTTCCTGTAGAACATCATTTTAGACACCTAGTGCACAGCGGTTTATACGGGGACCATTGTTATCACTTTCGAGGGTAATGTTGGTCACTTTGGATATCAATTTGTAGAAAACTTCCTCTAGAATATCATTTCGGAGACCTAGTGCACAGCTAATTGTACGGGGACCATTGCCATCACTTTCGAACTAAATGTTCGTCACTTCGAATATCAATTTGTAGGGAACTTCCTGTAGATTCTCATTTTGGGCACCTGGTGCAAAGCCAGAGTCACGAGGACTATCGACATCACTTCCGAGGGTGTTGTTGGTCACTTTGGATATCGATTTGTAGAAAACTTCCTTAAGAATATCATTCTGGACACCTAGTGCAAAGCCATTTGCAGGGGGATCATCGTCATCACTTTTGAGGTTAATGTTGGTCACTTTGGATATCAATTTGCTGAAAACTTCCTGTAGAATTCTATTCTGGACAAATAGTGCAAATTTGTTTGCACGGGGATCATCGTCATCACTTTCGAGGGTAATGTCAGTCACTTTGGACATCAATTTGTAGAAAACTTCTTCTAGAATGTCATTTCGGAAACCTAGTGCCCAGCTTTTTGTACGGGGACCATCTTCATCACTTTCGAGGGTAATGTTGGTCACTTTGAATAATAATTTGATGAGAAC
>WSXT02151112.1:0-24273 GCA_011762715.2 Neuroterus valhalla
AAGACGGAGACGAAGTCCCGAAAAAACTGCTGAAGTTGCGGATTCTGTAGAGGATCGGAGGATTGTGGATGGTTATGGACTTTGGTAGAAGGACGAGCTGATATTACATCAGCAAAGGAGCGTTGGGATGAAACGGGTTTGCCACTACATGCTAACGCAGGGCTTTTTGTAGGAGGGCAAGGCGATAGGGGAAGCTGCGCTGCCTTCGTCACTCGTGTGGGAGTCTAGTCCTATCTCCACTTGTCTCCTCCTGTTCGGTAAGTGGGAGAGGTTAGACGCGTAGGGGAGAGCTGAGTGTTGTCGAGTTTTCTGTGCGTAGAAATGAAGAAGAATGTGAGCGACAAAAGACAGCGACAGTCCCTGGCTCTTGCCGTCCTATAACTTATCTAGTGTCAATTTCATTCAGCAAAAAAAGTGTCTGAGAGAGCAAATCAATGCACAAGGTTAAGGAATCTAAGTTTATATAAGGACATTGATTTCCTTATAATTTACGTCTTAGGCGCGTATACCAACTTCTACGAAAGTATGATTTTCCTTTGCTCCCAATAAATGTGTTACGTGGTTACAATTTTTATATTGTACATTTTTAATTTTAAGATCTTCCAGAAATTGTCGTCACCTTTCTAATAATATACTTTCTTATGCTTATGACGAGACAAATAAGGCCTACCTTTCCTTTAAAAATGAAACCAAGCAGATGTCCCGTAATGTCCTTTTCGGCACACAAATATGTATTCTCAAAAATTTCTGTTCTGAACCTCATCTCAGATTTATATCTTTACTAGTCAAACGTGTTTTAGAGGCAGTGCCAAGGATTAGGTTTATACTATTTGTAAATCTTAAGTACACCGTCAGGCCTATTAGAAACGTTGCCGAGGGTCTTTCATTATCCTGGAACTCTTTCGATCTTAAGCTGCCCCTTCGGCTTCCACCTCTAGTTTTGTCACCGCCAATCACAGCAATGATTGGAAATTTTGTCACACCTCCGAAGCGTCTCATTACCCCTGAATGCCTATTGCTCTCACTCAAATATTAGATACTCTGTAGCCTCCGTGCGGAAAACTTCTCTTGCTCCGACTTCTTTAAAATAAACTAAGTTTTACTTTTGAGTTATCAAATCAAGTGTTTTATTTCATAGATAAGACAACCTTCTTCTTTCATTTCTATTTAATAAAATGTACTCAAACATTTTTTTGTCCTTCGAATCGCGGATGATCTAACGGGCGTGTTTTATGATCGCAAAGTGCCGTTGAGAACATTGACTTTCTTTGACTATCAGTGATAAAAAATACAGTGAACTTCAAAGTGAGTGAGTTCTGTGCAGTGCGAAGTGACAATCACGTTTCATAAGTGACCTTTCGACGACACAGACTCAAGTGAATTTTAGAGTCACAAGTGATAGAAAGAAACATTCCAGTGAAGTTTCAATCTTCATGTTTAATGTCGTAACTGAATAAAAGCAAAACGGCAGTAAACAATAAAGTGGAAGTTAACTTGAGTAAGCTCTGTGCCGTGCGAAGTGACAATCACATTTTATAGGTGACCTTTCGACTACACAGACTCAAGTGAGTGATTGTTAGTCAAACTTGAGAAGCAAGCTAGCACCAGGGAGATTATTCCAACATCGGAGCCAGTTCCAGTTTCCAGAGTCATCTCAGTTCCAGTTTCCAGAGTCATCGCAATTCCAGTTTCCAGAGTTATCATCGTTCCAATCGACTTGACGTCCAGGATAGGCAGATTTCATCGAGACGTATCGCAAATTCTTTCAACGATCAAAGTAAGTCAGAGAGTTTTACTTCCAATCCAAATCCTTTTTATCGGTTTTTGTCCCCCAAGGGTCCTCTTATTGGCCCCTTCGAACGGAATAGGCTTCGATCTCTAACAAAAAACGATTTAAAGTTCAATTAAAGTTTATTTTTTGTTGAAATGATGTGAAATCATGTCGACGAAAGATCCTCCTTCGAAAATCGTTTTTACGCGATCAGCGGGTTAGCTCAGAAACAAATAAATGAAAAATCAAGTTCAGTTGCTTACATGTCATCTCAACCAGCGAGTTTAGCATCGGAAGCGCATATCAATGTCCGTGCAATACGTGAAAATTCGTTTCGACCGTCCTCGCGTTTTGAATTGCCGAAAATCCAAACGCCTACTTTCCATGGCACCTATGATACTTGGCTGAATTTTCATGATCCGTTTAAGTCTATGTGCCATGATAATAAGAAGATTTCGACTATCCATAAATTTTGTTATCTGAAAGCCTGTTTGAAGGATGAGGCAGCGAACTTCATTGCCTCGCTCGAAACGACGAATGAAAATTATTTAGTCGCATGGGAACTCTTAAAAACTCGATACGATAATCGAAAGGTTATAGTTGAAAGTCATGTTCGATCCTTGTTCGAGATTCCTCCAATTTCAAAAGAATTTTCAATCCGTAACTTACTAGATCACGTACAAAAGCAAGTCAGAGCACTCAAGGCACTTTCACAACCAACCCAACATTGGGATACTCTTCTCGTTTTTATGGTGAAAGAAAAATTAGGAAATTACACTCGAGAAAAATGGGAGGAGTCTCGACAGGGAACAGACGCACCTCTTTTTGAAGATATGATCGCATTTCTCGAGCGACGTGTGCTCATTGAAGGGTTGAAATCCACACAAAAGCAATTTTCAGCACAGAAACAGAGTCGATCTCCTAGAAACCAACCTTCTAAAAACAACTCTAAGCACTTCCAATCGTGCAACAAAACAACTCTAGCTCCTGAGTCAAAAAACCCATTGAATTCCGTGTCCTATTTGCGCAGAAAACCATCGACTTCTTTCGTGTTCATTATTTGAAAACATGTCTCCTAAAGAAAGATATCTCGAGGTCAAGAGGCGTAATTGTGCCACAACTGCATCAAGGGCTTTCATCGCACCATTGATTGCCGTGCAAGACAATGCGAAAAATGCAAAAAGTCTCATTACGTTCTTCTTCATTTCGAAAAAGAACAAACAGAGGAAACCTAGTCCCTCCTCCTCAAAGTCTTCCACGACTTTAGCAAGTTTTTAAACTCAGGGGAATACACAGGTTATTCTAGGAACTGCCGTCGTAGATATTTTAAATTCGTTCGGCGGATATCAGTCGTGTCGGGCACTGTTGGATTCATATTCCCAATGTAATTCAATCACAGAAAAATTAGCCGAGTCATAAGGACTCACCAAGAAAAGAGTATATATCAAAGTCAAGGGCGTGCGAAATCTCCACTCGAATGTAAGGCACGTCACTTCGGCAAAAATAAAATCGCGTTATACTGACACTGAAATTGATCTTTCATGTTTAATTTTCAATGAAATCTCAGAACCAATGCCAAGTTGTCCTATCAATCGAAAGGTGTTTCAAATCCCTAACGGTCTAGTTTTAGCAGACCCAGATTACGACAAGCCAGCAGAAATTGACCTTTTGATGGAAGCAGAACATTTCTATCAGCTTTTACGCTCAGAACAAATCTGCATCAAAGGTCAAACTTCCATATTACAAGAAACAGCATTAGGCTGGATTCTCGCCGGTCGCCTTTCAGACTCTTTGATGGCAAAGCTTCTTCTCAAGCTACATGCAACTTAATTAAATTTCAAAACTTGCCCATTCTCTGGGAACTCAACAATAAATCCACGTCGAATGTTCAAGCAGATGATGATATAGCTTGCGAAGAACATTACAAGGTTAATGTTCAACGCGAAGAAACAGGTCGATATGTCGTCAAACTTCCCTTTAATGACAAGAAAGAATCTCTCGGAAATTCGAAAAATACTGCATTTCAGCGTATTCCAGTATTTTCAGGAATCACATGCGACTCTAGTTCCAAATGAGGAACCGGTTGATCGAGGCTTTTACTTCCAACACCACGCGGTAGTCAAAACTTCCAGTCTGACCACGAAAACGAGAATAGTTTTTGATGGTTCTGCAAGGACAATATCCGGAACTTCATTGAATGGCTGTCTAAGGGTCGGTCCTACTATACAAGAGGACCTTTTTTCCATAATAACGCGTTTTAGATTTTTTCGCTACGCACTTACTGCTGACATCGAACAGATGTACAGGCAGATTAAGGTTTCAAAAGAAGATAGAAATTTTCGAAAAATTCCTGTAGCGTACGTGTCCTGACGAGCCAATTAAAATCTACTCTTTAAATACCGTGACCTTCGGAACCTCTGGCGCTCCCTTTTTCGCGATTCGCACCCTCCACCAGTTAGCTGAAGACGAATTCAAAACTTTTCCAACTGCGTCCAGTATTTTAAAAAGAGACTTTTACGTCGATCATCTACTCACTGGAGCAGCAAGGTTTCAAGAAGCAGTTACTTTTAAAAATGACTTGAGCAGTCTGCTCGAAAGAGGAGGTTTTAACCTCAGAAAATGGGTATCCAACGAGCCAAAATTGATCAACAATTTTCCAGAAACAGATGCCAAGCCATTTATGTCTTTCGATCATTCCGAAACCAATAAAGCCTTAGGGATTTATTGGGATGCTGCCACTGATTCCATTCTTTATACTGTCTATTTGTCTATTTCAAAAGAACCTATTACTAAACGAACAATGCTTTCTCAAATTTCACAGTTATTCGATCCTTTGGGCTTACTTGGTCCAGTTGTAGTGCTTGCCAAAATTGTGATTCAACAACTTTGGAAGCGACAACTTTCTTGGGATACTATTGTTCCCTTAAAAATTCAAGAGCATTGGGCAAATTATAAAGATGAATTGCAGCTTCTTAATAACATCAAATTTGATCGTTGTGTCCTTACTCAAAAGGCAGTCCAGATTCAGCTTCATGGATTCTGCGACGCAAGCGAGAAGGCCCATTGAGCTTGCCTGTACGTGGGTTCCACTGATCCACATGGCAAACATCAAACTAGCCTGATATGCTCAAAATTTAGAGTCGTCCCTTTGAAGGTCACTACAATACCCTGGTTAGAGCTCTGTGCAGCCAATCTGCTTGTCAAATTGTACGGTGTAACCTCTTGAGTTCTAAATTCTCAAATAAACAAGGTATACTTCCAGTCCGACTCCACAATTGTTTTAAATTAGATTAATATTCCGTCCCACATTTTCGAAACTTTTGTCGCTAACAGAATCTCTGAAATTCAAGCAGAAACAAAATCCGAAGATGGGTGTCACGTTCCGAAAAAGGACAACCCTGCGAATTTAATTTCACGCGGTCAATTCCTGCATGATTTTATTGAAAAAAAAATTTGGGTCAATAGGCCTCAGTGGCTTAATCATGATTCTGTAATGTGGCCTCAAATGTCTCTTCAACGACATGAAGTCCCAGAAATGCGCGCTGACAATTTCACTTTGTCATGCAAGGTCATTCTGGAGATGGAGGCACCTCAGAACGATATCCTCACGCATTTTAGTGAATTTTAAAAGTTGAAAAGAGTCATAGCTCATTGTCTTTGATTTATTGAAAATACCAGAGCCGAGGAGCCAGCAGCTAGACAGATTGGCGCGATTACGGAAAGTGAAGTGCACAACGCGTTTTACAGAATTCTCGAAATGACTCAATTAGAAGTATTTCCAAAAGAATCCGGTTCACTTACAAAAAATAACAGAGTTGATTTCAAAAGTAGTCTTTTGAAACTCAATCCTTTCATCGATCGCGGAGTTATTGAGGTAGGTGGAAGATTGACTAATGTGAATCTGTCATTATCACAAAAACATCCAATTATCCTTCCAAAGAATCACCGTATTTCCGAAATTATTATCCGCGGTGAACATATAAATCGTATGCACGCAGGAGTCAACGCGACACTCTATGGCGTTCGCGAAAACTTCTGGCCCATCGATTGATATTGTTGTATCCTCTTCCAATTAATTAAGGAAATCATGTACCACAATTTAACATATTCGACATGATTTATTCAAATTTAATTTTAATCTCATACCACGAGTAATGCATTTTCTGGTAATGTTGTCTCTACGCATGATCGGGTATGTTGTCTCATATTTTATTGTATTTTTAGCCCACTTGATATCAGTCATGTAATCAACACTTTGGAGAATGTATAGGTTAATCTTATTTCAAAAACAGCTTATGTATATTTGTTTATGGATTTTTTTATTATTGTTTTAACGCAAGGCATTCAAAAGGGGCAAGCATGTTACGCGGTAACAATTTTTATATTGTACATTTTCCATTTTAAGATCTTTCAGAAATTGTCGTCACCTTTCTAATAATATACTTTCTTTAGTTTATAACAAGACAAGTAAGGCCTGCTCTTCCTTTACAAATAAAACCAAGCAGATGTCCCGTAATGGCCTTTTCGGCACTTAAATATGCATTTTCAGAAACTTCTGTTCTGAACCTCATCTCAGATTTATATCTTTACTAGCCAAACGCGTTTTCGAGGCAGTGCAAAGGATAAATCTTCAGTACACCGTCGGGCCCATTTAGAAACGTTGCCGAGGGTCTTTCATAATCTTGGAACCCTTTCAATCTTTAGCTGCCCCTTCGGCTTCCACCTCTAGTTTCATCACCGCCAATCACAGCAATTATTGGAAATTTTGTCACACCTCCGAAGTGTCTCATCACCTCCGAATGCCTATTTCTATCACTCAAATATTAGATACTCTGTAGCCTCCATGCGGAAAACTTCTCTTGCTCCGACTCCTTTAAAATAAACTAAGTTTTACTGTTGAGTTGTCAAATCAAGTGTTTTATTTCATAGATAAGACAACCTACTTCTTTTTTTTTCTATTTATTAAATTGTACTCAAACAAAATGCGTTAAGGAAAAACAATTTCTCTTATAAACGTCACACTGTTGAACAAACAAAGTGAAGATCCACAAACTTCAAAATTGTTGATTAAACAAAATTAAACATTTTCACATGGCGCTCACATTCAATAACATTTAAAAGTTGTCCCAACCAGACAGCCTCTTTTGTCGTGGAACACGCTGCTACATATTCATCCTCGGTAGTAATTAGTATCACCATTTTTCTGTCGTTGCGACGACCACGTGATAGGCCCACCCGCAAGTGTTAATACATGTCCCGAGGTCCATCCCTCTGTTTGCGTGCAAAATTCCAAAGTTAGACGTGGCTCTAAGATACCAAAAGATTCTCTTGACGACTCTTGACTTTGATTAAGCTTGTCTAGGTATCGACTTACTACATATACTGAGAATGAGATGTCAGTACGACTGACCATACTCAATAAAATCAGAGAACCGACTGCTTCACGACATAGGATTTCCGAATCAGCCATCACTTTTTCTTCAGCAGACTTTAGAACAACATTATGATCAGCAGGAATTGATAGAGGTTTTGCATCCTCCATGAAAAATCGCAATAAAATTTTCTCTACATAGGTGTTTTGATGAACAAACATGAAACGTTCTTTCTTGTCTCGAATTATTTGCATACCCACAAGCATCTCAGGGTGAATTAGAGTCATTTCAAATTCACTTCAAAGAACTTGAATTACGTCGTTTAATGCTTGCTCAGACTTTGCCATGATCACTCCGTCATCAACGTATAATGCCAAATATACCTCACAGTCTCTTATTAATCCGTAAAATATACATTTATCAGCACTTGTTTCTTTGAAGTTAAATTTGTTCAAAAACTCACTGAATTTAGTATTTCAACACCGCGATGCTTGTTTCAGCCCATACAACGATTTTCCGAGATTACAGACCATGTTTTCACTCCCGACACTAACACCTTTTGGCACTTTCATATAGATATCCTCTTCCAGGTCTCCGTTCAGAAATGCTGATTTTGCGTCAAATAGTTGGATATGCAAATCCTTTTCAGCAGCAACACCAAGAGGAACTCGTACCGAGTCGTATCTAACGACTGGGGAGAAAGTGTCCGTGTTCTCCATTCCAGGTCGCTGCGAGAACCTCGAGCACACAGACGTGTTTTAAATCGCTCAACATCTCTTGAAGTTTCCCCCTTGATCTTGAACGTCTATTTGGAGTCAACCAATTTTTGTCCAGGTGGCGAGCGAACTATTTTCCATGTTCCGTTTCTCTGGTTTTCCATGTTCCGTTTCTCTGGTGCGCTATTGACTCTTCGTTGATTGCTTCTTTCCAGGATTCACAAGTTTCTGGTTCGTGGTACTAAATATAATTTGCCTGGTACCTATCAAGAGGGCGTATTAAGTTCCGATTTCGGAACTGATTATCTTTGATTTTCAGCTGGCTGTTGATCCATAGGTTCTTGATTTTGAACATCATCCTGGTCGACATCAAATCCTGGAACCTCGTGTTGTTTTCCATCTTGGTTGAACCACCTTCTGGAATTATGTTGAAAACTTCCTAATCAGCCCGAATACCAAGTTCAACTTCCCTTGGTTCATGCTTCTCGGCAATAATTGACGGAAATCAGTTAGACGTCACATTTCTGGATATAGTTTTTTCGATGAGTGACTGGATTGTAGAGTCGATAATTCTTGGATCCACCCTGATATCCAACAAATTGTAATTTCTCCGCCTTCATTTCAAGTTTCACTTGATGAGTGTCCAGAATGTAAGTGAAAGCATCATATCCAAAAATTTTTGCATGAGACAAATCAGGTTTCTTACCCATCCAAATTTCATAAGGAGTGGTATCTTTGGCGGTAGTCTCGAGTTGGATACCTTTGTCAGTAAGATAATTATCTTATAAATAGAGGATTAAAATCCTCTACTTGTTTGTCTACATATTCTCGGACCTTATCTACTCGTAACGCCTTTATGTTCCGATTAAATTTGTTCAAGACCATTTGCTCATATCCTTCGAAGTACGGAAATAGATTGCCTTTGTATCGCATGAAATAAACATGTTGAAAACCAGAATTGTCATCCTTGAAGGATACGTAGAATCAAGCTCCTCCCAAGGACTGTGTCGACATCGGACCGACGACATCGCTGTGCATGAATTCTGCTGGTCGTGAATTTCTATTGATCACCATTTCTTTAAGGGCTGCTTAATTGACGTGGCCGAGACGTTCATGCCAAGTTTGTAGACCATTATTGATGATTGTATTTACTTCACCGACAACTAGAGATTCTAAAAATAGTCCACATATGTTACTATTTTGTTTAGTGCCTCTCAGGATTACCTGATTTCCTCCTAGAATCTCGTGGGCATTGTATCATAATTTCACATCAAGCTTTCTCGTTATTCATACTCCTACTAAAAATAAGTCCTTATTGAAACTTGGCACATACAATAAATTTTCAAGATTCATGATGTACCAAACATCATCAATTAAACTTTCCGTCCTAATTGTTCCGATTACCTTTACATCCTTTTACATTCCTTTCTACACTTCCCGTTATCACCTAGTTCGACGTGTCCAGCTTCGAGTGGTGTGAATGATGGGAACCACTCTGAACCACTCTCTTCTGAAGGTGTAGTTAGATGCACCACTGTCGGAGAACAAAATGTCTTTCATATCACTTGCGAGAAGAGATGACACTTCTTCACTTTACATGGCACTCAGAGCCGACATGGGTAACTTTGACGCTGGCATTTTCTCATCCGGAAAGACACTATCCACAATACGGGCTTCAGTGTGACGATTATCACCTTCTTTACGATGGCTGTTTTGATCATGGCTCTTATCTCGCCTTTCATATGACTTCTTTCTGTTCCGAAAATTTTCGATCAGATGCCCTGTCTTGTGACAGTAGAAACACTCTCTGGTTTCGGTTTTCTTAGATTCGTTGGCGCTCTTAGATGTCTGGTCATATTTGACAACTTTTGTTTGTAGTTCAAACTCACAACAGCAGGTGCAGTTGCATTTGCTATCCTATGCGGTCACTTACGCATTGCATTTTGAAGGCAGACTTCTGAGAACTTTTGCCATTATAAAGACATCTGATACTTGCTCATCGAGATCTTTGAAATGCCTTGCCATATTTTCTATGTTTGCAACATGCTGCGACACTGAATCATTTGTTGCCAACCGGTACTCATAGAATTTCTGCATCAACATAAGTTTGTTGGATGCCGTTTTTTGTTCGCGTATTAGAGAAAATTTCGCCCACGTTTGGGCTGCAGAATTACATGTTATCAGATATTAAAGTTGTGAGTATTCCATTGGCGATAAAATTATAAATATGGCCTTTGCATTTCCTGTCGACCAATCCGCCCAAGTAGGATTGGTTCTACGGGGTTCAGCTTTTGTGTTATCGACGATTTCTCCTAATCCATGCACGGTAAATTTCGCGTTCATCTGAAACTTCCATGAAGTAAAGTTCGTTCCGTCGAACTTGGTCACGTTTTTGGTATTTAGCGGATCTGACATTTTCCTTTCTGATTTTTAAACTCATCGCGCACACACGGAACAACTGAACGGCAGAGCGAAGTGTCGAGATCGACCGACAGACGAGAAAAAATATGGCGCTGTTGCTATGCCGGTTTGGGAACGCTATCAACCGACCTTTCATTTATCTTTTTTTCTTTCCAGAGTTATTATCGCAATGGATTGAGTGCCTCAGGCGAGGTTCAAATGAGGACTGACTTACAACGTGTCAACTGGGGAGTCGCTCACAAACATATATAGGTGGCGCCGGCTTTGTAAAGTAATAGATACGAAATGACTTATTCCAACAATATGTTGTATGTTATATCATATTAGTTTTGATTCAATTGGATCCGTCGTGCACCTTTTCTTTTTCGACTTGCTCTCCTGCCAGGTCTTCGTTAACAGCATTCCTCTTTCTTTTCACTCCATATTTCCCTATTGTTTGTACTTCAGTTTCGTTCCATCACGCGCGCATTCTCGTCATACCATAACATTCACATCCTGCGCTCAATTATCTCATTTTTTTGGAAAAGTTTTTTCTCTATCCATACTCTCAAGAAGTTTTTTTTGGCTTTCATCTATAAAATTAGGTTCTCATCTTTTCCAGTACTTTATTTGAGTGTTTTTTTGGTTTAAGATTCTGGAAGAAATATTCAATTTTTCCAAAATACAAATCCCAGTCTTATTTTACAGAACTGAATGCTTTGGAAAAAGGGGAAGGTGAATGTTTAAAAAGGCATAGAGGAATAAAAATTAAAGTGTTGGTAAGTACTTAGGGACGTGGAAAAACAGCGGTGCACGTTGATTATGACGGAAATCATCCTCCTCTTCCTGGACATTAGAGGTCTATGTGTTTTGTTACCGGTCTTACCGAAGTTGGTGATAGTTATAGCATTGGTGGAATATTGTGGTGAAATTGGAGTATTATTGAGACTCCAAGCACAGAATCGACAAGGTAAATAAATAAGGAATATGATTTCTGGTATATGTAGAAAATACCCAGTGTGTACGAAATTTGAAACGTTAACAAAACATCTTAATACGCTCCTTACCTCCTATAGTGGGATGTTTATTTAGAGGTTAAGAAGGTACCTGTAGCAACTCGGAGGTATATTGGATAGGTGGTTGATGGGATAGGTGAATAGCCCACAGGAGTAGGTAGGGTCATGTACCGTGATGGATACGCTATGGCGCTTGATTGGAGGGAGGCGGATTTTATATAGGGGAAAAAACGAGGGGGGTGTCAGGAACCTCTGAAAAACTAGCGGAAGAGATGGAAGGAACCGAAACCGGTGAAAGAGCGAGTGATACAGGAGATGAGGAGGGAGACTGGAGAAACTGGGATATGCGAAGGAGTAAGAGGTACAAGAGATGGGGTGAATGAGACTGGAGAAGGAGTAAGAGAGACATGAGATGAGGAGGGAGAGACTGGACAAAGTGGGATAGGCGAATGAGTAACAGAGACAGGAGATTAGGTGCACGAGACTGGAGAAGGAGTAAGAGAGACGGAAGATGAGGTGAATTGTTAATTAGTCCCCCAGAGAACCACTAATGATAGTTGGTATGCCCACCATCACAGTCTTACGAAGCAGTTGATATTCCAACTGATTCGAGATATAAAACCTCGAATTTTCCGAAGGAACTCGCCGGAGAGAGTTGGTATCCCAACCGTCTCGGCCTTGCATGTTAGTTGGTATTCTATTCGTCCCACGAACAAGACAAATAAGAGTTTATATAAGAGGCGAGGTTCAAACAATATAATCAACAAACAAACACGAATTACAAAGTTGTATATTTAAGATGTCCGTAAGTTAAGCTATTTCGTACAGTCGTAGTCGATTCAAGATTTCGGTGCTTCGAGGTATAGCGCTCCGGTACACGCAAAAAAATATAAGATGCGCCTGGTCACATGAGTCCTGACACCGTTGATGCTCGTTTGGTCGTAACTTGTCGAGCGGTGTGGTACTCTTCGAAGCGCTGCAGTGTTAGTCCGAAACCAAGCTGGTCACTGATCGTAAGCGCTATCGTTTCGGGGCTCTGTAATAGAGAGCAGTGAAACGATAGCGCTTACGATTAGTGGCGAGCATGGTTTCAAGCTCACACTGCAGCGCTTTGTAGCGTACCACACTGCTCGACAAGTTTCTCTCGTAAGCGATAAGACTACGACCAAACGAGCATCAACGGTGTCAGGACTCCTGTGACCAGGCGCGTCTTGTATTTTTTTGCGTGTACTTCAGCTACTCAGACAGTTGGAATCAAACCTTAAGAGGACCTTGAGTTGGAGACCAACCGTAGGGTTTTTTGTTATAGCTGCAAACCAGCCCTGAACTCACTGCCGTTCCTGGCCGGATCACGCCATTTTGTACAGAAGCGCTGGTAGGTGGCGCGTGGGAGGACGCGTACAGAGGGCGGAAAATCGATGGTGGGAAATAAGCACGCTGAGTTTCTCGGAAGCTGTACTCATGGCCATTTCCTTCTACCAAGCTTCTGCTTCTCCGCATGCGTACTGGACTACGCTTCGCTTATACTGGTGAGGACACTTGAACGTTAGTGTAGCTTAAATGTTAGAAGCCGTCGATCGAGGAAATTAACGTCGTCTGCGAGAGGGTTTAATATTCATATTTAAAAGTCTCGCCCAATGTTAGTAACGTATAACAATCTTAAAGAAGTTTCTTGGACTTGGACGTCAAAAGATGTCTTCAGAATGTTCCAAAAAATATCCTTCTTGACAATTCTCTAAAAACGTCTTATGTTTGAGAAACGTTAAGGCACGAATTCAGAACATAGCACGCTTACGGAACGTTATGTTAATGAAAAAAAATTTCCAACTGAGAAAGATGACTTTCCTTCAACAAATGGTAACCACATGTTTTGAGAAAGATTGTAACATTACAATTTTCACTTCGAAAAACAAAGTTCAAACGTAGAGAAAAGGACTGGAATTTTCAACTAATTGTCAACAAAATACAACAAATAGTTCAATTTTCAGCCATTTAATTTGATTTCCTACCAAAATGTGATGATTTCTTAACCAAAAATTGACAAATCTCTCCTTCAAGTTCTTCATAGACCGACGGTTCAAGAACCCACTGATCGCGTACGGTTTATCACCTATGGCGGGAAATCCTTCAGGGCGGAGAGAAGCCCAAAATCTCATACGCGTCATCAATAAACATACTTCCTGCAAATTTACAACATGAACCATGATTTCGCCGTCAGAGGCGGGCGCAATAACTTATTTTTTGGAGCTGAACTCGACCCAGATATCCAGGCCCCGACCAAGAAACAATAATTGCATGAAGAAATATGTTTACACAAGATAAGCAACGAGCAGATAACAATCGTTGATAATCTCGTGATGTAATTTCTAAAATAAAAACATTATTATATAAAAATCATGCAGGTTGAGAGACTGCTCAACAGTCAAAGTAAATTTTTCCCTATTTCTTGAATTTTTTCGCTTGATTCCAAATTTTATCTTTCAGGAAAAAGTATTGAGGAACTAATGAACAGTAAGGCTCCTAAAGTAGATGTAATCACTGCTGGAAAGCCTAATAGTAGTTGCGGATACTTGTTTACGAGGCTAAGTAAATCAATAAACATATTTGCTGTGTACGGTGGAGTTCCAAATTAGATGGGAAAAAAATTATCGCCCCAATGTCAAGGAACTGGCTGTGAATCCAATTCCAGTTGTTTCAACTTGATTTGTATTTATAAGTATGTGGCGCCCTTTCACGAGTACTTTTTTCTAGCAAGCAAATGCATCTGCTTCCTCATAGAAAACCTTTATAATGGTCAAAATTTGATTTCATTTTGTGAACACTCTGCTTCCCGTTGTCAAATTTGTTCACTTTGGCATAAAATATTCCTTATGATTTACCATAAAATTTAGAAATTCATCAGATTTGAAAAATCGTACGATTCTCAAGAATATATTACAAAAGGAAACTATGGACTAAGACAAAGAACTTACGAATGCGGACACCTCAAACTTAGTTGATCATATTGATAACACTACTTCCTTCAGATATGAACTAATTTATCTCAAGGCCTAGATTCTAAAGTTTATTTTACGACTGACTAAAATTTCAAGAATTTGTTCAAGATAACACGTATCGTGAATCCTCCGTCACATCATCTACAGTAAGCAGCATATGTAGCAGTGACAACGTTCCCAAATTTTTCTTCACCGTTAACGAAATTCATCTAAGAGAATGAAGATCCTCATCAGCACTTTGCTCCTTACAACAACGGTTTTTCTAAATTTTGATAGTAAGTGCATCTAGTATTATACGAATACAATTGAAAAATATCATATTTTCGAATTACTCAATATACAGAAATTAAGTTGAAATCAAAGATAGCAATTATCAAACACAACGAAAAGAACATAAGTTAGACCACTCCCCCCGGGATTTTCTCGAGAACAAATATTTCTCTTATCTTGGAATGTGGAAATTGGCGCAAACCTCATTTCTTAAAAAAAAAAAAAACATATGAACCCTATGAAAATCATGGTTTCACGTTTATCTCGCGAAACATTGGAAATTTGAAAAAATAAATTTTTGCAATATTGTGGTCCTTGTCAGGAAACACATTTTACGCTTCATCAAACTTTTGTGTACAAGTCGCAGCAGTGCCTTTTCATCCCAAAGGAGACCTTGAATGCTGGTTAGGATGGTGACATCCCCCCCCCCTCCCTGTTGAGAAAGTTGTGTCGATTTGTTTGTTTGTGTAATCGTTTTGTATTAAGGTTCGTCTGACATTATGAATCCCTCCTTCAAGTTATCTCTATCTGTTATAGAGACAGCTCTGTGAACAAGAAAGTTCATGACTGACTGTAAACTTTACCAACTGCTTACTATACATTTTATGTGGTAATGTGTTATCTGATCCTGTTAAAGCTTTGATTGCTTAAAGATTTTTGTTGTCCGATGTTCCATGAAGATGTGAGCTCTTGTAATTTGCTCATAGAATTGGTCATTCGATAGAGAAGTGAGTATAACTGGGACAGTCTTCTATAAAATTTATGAGATGAGAAGGGAAGTTCGCGAATGATTTGATGATATCGACTCTATGAGAGACTGGTTTTTCTGTGAGGATAGATACTACGTCAATACTTACAGTGATGTATTGGTACTGAATGTTAACCTCTTCTGTCTTTTCCTTGAAGTCGAAAGAATTCTGGACGTTCCGTATAGTATTTCTTGTAAAAGGTTTGAGTTATTTTGTGAGCAAATGTGCTAGGTTGAAAGTAAGTGAGTATATTGCGCTGAAGACTGGTCAGAGTAGAATGTTGTTTTTCTGGATGTGTAGAAGTCTGTAAAGTCTTGAAGATATAGGATTGATAAGTATTAATTTAGATTCTGTTGAGAGTACTTTAGGAGGATTTTGATTTGCTGACCATTATTCTAGTTGGGTCGATTTCTAGTTTTTCGTATGTATCGTCAGTTGGAAGGTCTCCAATTTTATTGTCGTAATTTTTTTTATCCATTATAACTGTCGTGTTCATTGTTACTGTCGTTATTAAAAATTATTTTTTTGATTGCTGTTATTTCTTTGTAAGTTAAATTTGATGAGAGAGCTTCTTCCAGATCAACAAATTCACAGAAAAACTTTTTTGTTCTTTCTTAGGCTTTTTTTTATGATCTATCTAAAGCTTATTCGCACATGATCTCCCTGGCATAAATCCACATTGAACTCACTAGATCCTTTTCTTTGTTACTCCCATAACTTAATAATAAGTATTTTGTTAAATATTTTTCCTACAATTTTTTGAAGGCTTATCGCTCTATAAATAACAGTCGCATTTTAGAGGAAATACCATCCACACCGGCAGCCTTACCATTCTTTAGTTTTTCAATTACGGACTACTTCCTCAGACTACTGAATGGATCGAACCCCTGCGATTCCGGAGAAGCGTCTGGCCCTCACGAGCAGTCACTGCATCAGTGAGCCAGACATATCGGCCAACAGCGTGACTACGCTCATCACCTTGAGGTGAAGGCTCTGGTATCACACTTAGGCTTTCATAGGAAAGCAACAGGATTACACAAATAATAATAGTAACAATGAAAATTGGATCGGAAGCTTCTCCTTAATTCAGGAGTTGTAATAACACCAATTTTCATGTTAGTCCTACAATTGGGTATCACGTTCGATGTCAAGAATGCCTTCAACTCATTGCGATGGGTTGACATTCTTGAAGCTCTGGAAAGGTCCAGAGTACCTAGATATCTGCTGCATATCATCGGCAGCTACTTCAGCGACAGGCAGCTGATCTTTGAAACATCATAAGGGACGCGTTGCGTTGATGTAACGTTGAGAGCTGCTCAAGGGTCAGTTGTTTGGCCCGACATGTGGAACGTGGTGTATGATGGCTTTTTACGTATCGATCTTCCGGAGGGAGTCAAGCTCATTGGATTTGCTGACAATTTGGCGGCGATGATAAGAGCGAGGACAGAAGCTGAAGCCAGAATTTTAGTAGATGTCGTTTCAAGCAGAGTTGAAGCTTGGCTTCGTAACCATGGTCTTCAACTTGCTAGTCAGAAGACCGAACTGGTCGTTCTCACTAGGCAGAGGTATTTCAGCAAGCCATTTAGAGCGAATATCGCCGGGCATGGCATTGAGGCCGTAAAGCTGCACTCAGAGTCGCTTGCGCCTATAGGTCCGTGTCCGATCCGGCTGTATTGGTCATTGCGGGATTTATTCCTTATGGTTGGCTCCAGCAACAATTGGGATGCTATAGCCAAGTACGTGGAGAGTGTACTGCGGCTCAAGAAGAGGGAGGAACATCTAAGAGACAGTAAGGTTTATCCTTGAGGGTCCAAACGCGTCGAAGGTCGACGAGCCCGAGTGCATCAATTTGCACTGCCGAGGACGATGCGTGCGTGTTGGGGCGGATATGGATTGGCGAAGAGAGCCTGTAATCCAAGCTGGATATGCAGAGGAAAGCCGAAGCTCAGCGTACTGGCCTTACTCCCATTCCCCTAAAGTAATGCGATAAGCGGTTCCGGGGAATTGGGCTGGCATGAAATGAGAAGTTGAAGGTTTAGTGGGTAGGTGCCGTTTCGGTAAGTCCCACTCTCACATTCGTTCCTTGTGGGCCATGCCATGAGCATTTCTCCGTTTTTTACTCCTCAAAAAAAAAAAAAGTCCTACAATTGAGAGACTAAGGTCTTACCCCAAAAATCAAAATATTTCCTCCTACTGATGCAAAAAGTAGAGCGGTCACGGGACCGCAGACAGCTTCCGGCGATTAGGCTGCGAGAACATCAGCATTTTTATTAGCACATGCATGCAGGGACGGAGGGAGAGAGGGGGATAGATAGGAAGGGGATAGCTTAAAAAAACCTGAACACCTGATTTAGGGATCAAATGATATGCACTTGTGCTACGGCCAGAGGCTTACAACAAGTGCCACAGCAAGTTGAAACTGGTTGTAGCGGATAAGAGACCGCAAGAAGCTGTTAAGAGACTTATAAGACGCTCTGAGGGTAAAAAGAATTCCTTTATTATAGTTTTGAAGATGAACCTGGATCGAAGGAGGCCAAGAAGAAGGCATTTTGAGTGCCTTTATCTACGCAGCTTCTGGTGAATCTACTGCACTCTATATATGCAGGTCACGTAACGTATTTCGACAAATGGTCATCTGCTCATGTGGATTCTCTGCTATTGAGATATTCATTTGTAGTTGAATCGATATTTTTACATTTTTAAAATTTATATTTTGAAAAAATTGGCGTACACAAACACCCATTAACCTGATTCATAAGACGCTGCAATTTATCGTTCACATACGCAGAGCTGCGAGCAAAGCATTCAGAGCAGGACCTCTCACCTAGTTGCGCAGATGGGGCGTATCTCTGCATAAGCGGACAACAAACTGCGCTACAGTCAGAAACGTGGGCGGAGTAATCAAACGCCATCTGCTACAGTTACTGCATAAATGAATTCATTCATTTTGTTGTTCCAGCGCAAGTGGAAACAGAGGATCTACAGAAGCCAGAAGTACAAAAGGCTGACCGTGGAGAGGTGAATTGATATTTATGTTATCGTAAACAGGAGTCGAAACGAAAGTAGGCAAAACAAATCTAAAGGTTGTGCGTATAATAAAACGGAATAGCATCTTCGGGGGTGTATGTAAAGTATGCGTTACTGCGACTACAGGGGAAAAACTGGAGAAGCTTGGTTAAATGATTAAATTCGCGTGGCTGTCAATGAGATTAAGCGAACGTTCTTGTGAAGGTCGAATATTAGGTGTGAAGAAAATGGCGAAAAGACCAGAGTAGAAGATGATTGTAGGAACAGGAGGAGGATCGCATTAGTTCGAAAGACTTGAAAAAGAAGTAATAGCAGTGAGGTAGTCGGAATTAAGAATGCTATAGTTGAAATGGTATAGGCCGAATAGATTTGTAAATATGTGCGCTGTGAACAGCGGAGTTCCAAATGCTTGGAGAAAGTCGATTATTGTCCCAATCTACAGGGGGGATGACAATAGCGACCGCATCGATAATTGATTCAGGTGGTCCAATGCGTCCATCTTACAATATCCTATCCCACCCTATCCCCTTCTATCCAATTTTCCCGATTTCTATGATATTCTATTTGAGATTGATATGCAATCTTTCCGACTTACAAATCCTTGTTTTATTTTTACAGAACTGAATGCTTCCGGAAGAGGAGGAGGTGCATCCCATCTATATCGTGGGGGAGCACCAAATCTCGACGGAATGGAAATAAAGAATTTGGAGTATAGAGGGATACCAATTAAGGTGTGGGTAGATCCTCGGGGAAGTGGGACAAGAGCGGTACACGTTGAATACGATGGCAACAGTGTTCCTCTTCCTGGACATTATGGTACGAATAGGTTCGTGACCCGTCTCACCGAAGTCGAAGGCATAAAATTAGTGGAATATTGCGCTGAACGGGGATCATTATTGGGACTCCGACCACCAAATCGAAATGGTAAATGAATGTGGAATATGATTATTGGTATAAGTAGAATGTGATGTAGAAATTCAAAAGCTGTCCAGATGAAAGTGCCTAATGTAAATAACTCCTGAACTTTTCGGAATCATTCTTCTATTTGCATACGACTCAAGTGAAATTTATCAGGTACAAATTTGATTGTATTTGATTTAACCCTAGGTTCACCCAGGAAAAGCTTATCAAGTGATAGAAATGAATTTTTAATCCGAAAATACGGATTATGAGATATAGCCGAACTCTGTACGATACGGTTGCACAAAATAGGACGAACCCCGGACGATAAATGAATGACTGGCGTCCAAAAGGGGGTAACCCACATTTTTTTCAAAATTGACTTTTCAGCATTTTTCAATTGTTCAAAACAATGCACGTGTAGAGCCGTTAACGAAATTTGGAAACAAGGTCTTTTTTTATTTACAAAAATGGTCCAAGTTGACCAAGGTGGTAACCCAAGCCCTCACTCGTGGCCAAAACGGGGTAACACCTCGTTGCGTCTTATGGAAAATCTGAATTTCTCGTTCTTTTTTCGAGGGTCTAAGAGAATATAGAGCATCGAGTCACTATCAAAGGGCATAAAGTTGAGACTCACGGTTCTGTAAACCCGAGAATGAGCCGATTTTGTTGTTCCCACGTTTCACGTTGACAGAAGTGTGTAAACAATCGTTACAGAAAGTAGGTGCCTCTCAAATTATTGCTTTTGATGAATACTTTTTTGCTATTTTATGTTTCGTGCATACAAGGTTGTTGTTCAGCGTAGTTTCACGAACAATTTGGTGTTTTGTATCATATTTCAATGAAGTTACGTGAGAATCATTGTGATTCCTATAGTAGAAGTGAACGTACGCGCGATCTGTGGGTTATCCCCTTTTGGTCACTAGGCACTCCTGGGGTAACCCCACCGAGTTTCGAAAATGCTTATAGATTGCAGAATTGTGCATATAATCAACTGATATTCCTGGACATTGTTTATCGGAGGGTCAATGGAAGCGCTTTTTATTTCGGCATTGAAAATTCGGTTAATTTGAAAATGCGAAAGTTTTTCGGGTTTCCTATGAAAAATGCAAAATGAGGATAACCCCCTTTTGGACGCCAGCCATTCAAATGTATTCTGAACGGAATCGAATAATTGATTTGATGCTTCTACGATGATCCATTATGATGACAGTAGGTGTTTCAGGGATCAATTGTGTTCAAAACTAGAAATTATGTCGACGTTTCGCGTATGATACAGTTCGTAGCTTTAGGGCTGACCTGGGACCCAGGTTTCATGTTATTTTGTTATTGAATGGCAACGGCCATGCTACGCTCGAAAAAACAGTTCCCGTCTGATCACTGAAGTTGAGCATCGTTGTTCGCGGCGAGTACTTGGATGGGTAATCATCTGAGAATGCCGCGTGCTATTGGCATGGTGGCAGGAGACTGGTGTCCTAAGACTGGTTTCTAACAGTTTGCAAATATTTGCAACTCTGTAGGCGCTTCAGGCTATGGAAAGGACTGATCGCGCAGCATGTGGTTCATTCCTTATCGAGCGCGAAAGCGATAAGCGCCCTAAACGTGCTCAAACTTGCGAAACTTGCATTGAGGTTTGTTTAACGTTTTGTAATTCCTTCTGTAAGTTAGCTTTTTCTGTAATGGAGACTGCACTGTAAACGAGGGAATTGATGACCATCTTCTTTTAAGATGGGTGGTGGTGTTAAGAGTCATGTAGGAATCTGTTTGTATTATTGGGTTTTCTGTAAATTCCATATTCTTTTTAGATGTTCTGTTTACTAGAACATGCAAGAAGAGCAATTTTCCATTTCGTTCAATTTCTCTGGTGATCCGGAAATTAGGATCTATTTAGTTGGTGAAATCGGCAAAACTTGCGTAGTTCATCCAGTCCACCTCCAAGATTGCATAAGTGTCATCAACGTAACTGTACCAGAATTCTGGTATGAGCTTGTATTGGTTAAAGATTTAGGTTTCCAGATGTTTCATGAAGATGTTAGTTGTTACAAGTAAAAATGAGGATTCCATTGCTGCTCCTGGTGTGTCTTCGTAGAATTGGTCATTGGAATAAAAGTGAGCATAGTTAAGACACTTGTTATATCAAAGGCATTATATCAGAGTGGGAGTTAGCGGAAGAGTTGATGATATTGATTGTTTTAGGGATTAGTACTTCCGCAAATGAAGATACTACAGGTTAGAGATATCTCCACTCAAAAGTGAAAAATAAACTTTGACGAATTCCTTGCAATAAAGCCCACACCACTAACTACCACTTACGCCACTCCCTCTGAATCTCACGAGAAAAAATGATCAGTAATCTGGAGTACCCAATATACAACCCTTTACCCAAAAAAGTCAATGAAATTTGACGGAGGATGGCCAACATTCTTCTTTCAAGCCCGACTTACCTTCTCGATCTTAACTGAATAAGAAAGATTAACAATAAAAAAACTCAATCAGAAACTAATCCTATCTCTCCGAGATTTTACTGGCACCCAAAAATCAACAAAAACAATGTTTTACGCAGACCGATCGTTAGCGCAATAAACTCACCAACCTACAACTCAGCACGCTTCCTAACCAGAGAACTGACTCCTTCAACATGTAACTTAATCACTTAAGTCCACAATTCTTCTGGCTTTATTGAAGAGAAAGAACAAATTAACATTCAACTTCAAGATAACCTTGTTAGTTTTGATGTAGAATCTCCCTTCACAAAAGTACCAATCCGCGACACAATCGATATCATTAAATCTTTCGGAAAATTTCCTTCTGATCTCCTGCCTATGATTGAGATTGAATTATTTCATGCGACCTTGCTGGTCTCTGCACGAACTTACCAATATGGCCACGCAGTCTGTCCTAAACGAACTGAAATATACGTGGAAACATAACAAAAACGTAAATCATACCTTAAAAAATCATTATTCTCAAGGATAACCATAGTGATAAGTTGCTTTTTTATGTACAACGTCGCATGAGTTAATAATTTTCCGCTGGAAACATAGGATTCGCGCTTGAACGTCGAAACTCAACCTCTAAGGTGGGTTGTTGTGCCAGTGGTGGTGACTTCAAAGTGAATAAAAACTTCAATCTATGTTTCCATCGAGTACTAGAGCTGGGAAGTATCAAAATAAGAAAGCAGAACTTTTTTGGATAAATGGAAGAGGTGAATAAACGCAGTGAATGGTTGAAAAAATTTTATGTGAATGAAGTTGACCACAAGAATTCACTGGTCTACTCCTTGGATTTTGATGGAAATCAACACTGGTTTCCAGGTTAAAATTAGTTAGAATTAGTTAGAATAAAGTAAAAATATTAGGTAATAATCCTCACATCCGCTGAAAGACACCTATCGCAATGTCAAATAGAATTTTATAACATGAGAGCTTAAAAAAGCTTGTCAAAGTTTAGATTTTGGGGTTAGAGAAATATAAAATATTATCTTGGCACTATGATCCAAGTCTCATTTTCTATTTCATTTTTCAAATATGCCGTACTCATTTCGGAAAAATTAAAATATCTCGGTGCCATCTTTGGGCTGAAAAATACTTTCGTTTCACTTTATACCATTTATCCATTAGAAATCACGCTAATTAGTACAGACTACGTGACCATTGTTCTCGTTGCGCTGCAGCGCCCCTTTTGTCGCTGTGGATGTTTCGCTTCCCCTCAGAGCATATACTCCTGGAGTGAGCCTGGCGAGTGAAAAGTTGTGGCAGAAGGTGCGTGGATAATAATAAGAGAAAGCATTTATGAAAGTGCATATGTAGTATGCGGTACTGCGACCATAGGCACATATACAAGGGATGTTTGTTGAAATGATGAATTCTGTGTGTCTGTCAGCAAGAGAGAGAAAGCGTACTCAAGAGCGTTAAATATTAGAGTTGTGAGCACTGAAAAAAGGACAAGCCTATCATATGATTATGGAGATAAAAATAGGAAAGCAAATGTACTAGTTGGATCAAGCAAGGATGGAATCCCATCAGAAGAAGATACAAAAATGCAAGAAGAATACAAAGAAAATGAGACATTATTCTGAAAATGGTCTGAGAACACTAGAGGAGGGAGTGATAGCATAGAGGTTGTCCGAATAAAAAATTCGAATGGTGCAAAATGTATAGGGTTTGGACAAAGTTAAAAATAGTATGATTTTTATCCTCGAAGGAATTGTATAAAAGTTAGGCCTCAAAGCATAAGAACGATCATGCAGGGAATGATATATAAAGCAACTCCGTCGTAGATAACGAAAGGAGAATTATTATCATCGAGGTTATCAAATTCGTGATTCTTGAATTTAAGTATGCTGAAGCTGCTGATTAGATGGTTTTATCGCCTAAATTACATAGAGCAGTGGCAGAAGCTTGTGTAGTAGGGTCAATTTATGAATGTGTGTGCTGTGAACAATGAAGTTCCAAATAATAGAGAAAGATGGTTTTCGTCCCAGTCTACAAGAAAAGAGTAATAGAGACGATTGTAATGACTTTTATAGTACTAATTCTGAAATCAAGTGTACTATTCTGACATCAACTTTTATTCTTTTTTAATCTACAAATCTTTATTTTTTCTAGTTGCTCTCAGACCAAGCGTTCGAGAACCGGATGAAACATCATGGTATATCACCTATGATGGCAAAACCTTTAGGGCAGAGGGAAACCCTAAGAACTCAATTGCCACATCAATAACCATGATGCCTAAAAATTTACAAAATGAACCTCAATTTGAAGGAACCCTTGTACGCCGGAAGGCTCATATGCTTGGCCTTTTATTTATGGTGGTCCAAGGCGGGCCTGATCTTGAAATCGTTGGAGCTGAGTTATATAGACATACCTGCAGATAAATCATCATTGCATTTTATGAATAATTATGGATGTACAATGTGCCACTTTTTAGGTTAGACTTTATAAAGGTCTGCATTGGATCGCATGATCAACGTTAAAAACATCTGAAATATAACTGTAATTAAGCCTTCTAATATCACCACTACGTAGCGCGTCCTCAGGTTGCGGATAGAGGAAAG
>WSXT02151113.1:0-10271 GCA_011762715.2 Neuroterus valhalla
ACCGCTACTACTGAGCTTGAGAGACCTATTGTGAAGCTCTGCCTCCTCCCCCGTGCAAAAGAAGATCTTGCATAATGCCTTCCTGACCTATCCAGACCCAAACTTATCTTACCATCCTCTATTTGATTCCGTCAATCCTAGAGCGAATTTTTCACTTTATTTTCATCATCAAACCTACGCACACTTTCCAGAAAAACCTATTCTTTTTTTGGGACTCGCCCAAGTGACCAAAGGAAAAAAAAATTAGTCCGACAAATGATTTTCTTACATTCTTCAACTATTTCCCCATAATTCATGATAAACAATGAAGAATTTAGTTATACTTTTTGATTTCCTATACTATTTCTTCTTGATATTTATTGATTATCCTATTGAATAATTACACTATTCTTCGGAGCTGTGTTATCAAGGAATAATGAATAATTTTATTTTTTGTCGTTTCTCACACATTGTGGAAAGTAAAGTTTTAAAAATATAAGACAATCGCTCAATCACTTTATCATTCCTGTTTTTGTTATACATGATTCATTCTCCCTCAAACTCACTTCCGAATCAATTTAATTTTGAAAAAACATATATACCTAGAGTTATGGAAGTTTCTATTGATTGATTGATTCAATGTGTCCCCTGAGGGTTTACATTTTCCTCGAACCTCTCCACCATTCCTATACACACCTTATCACTACCTTAGTAGTAAGTAAGGGGGACCTACAGTTTAAGGTGGATTCCGAACCACCAAGAACTCCAGCCCCAAGTACTTAGAGTAACCTTTTTTCAAGAGGTACCGGCACCACGACTTTCTGGAGATGAACACTCCCTTGCTATGCAAGTGTTCACCGCGTGGACCGCCGAAGATCTTCCAGAGTGCAAGGCGGGAATCGAACCCACAATCAGCCGGCGTGGGTCCAAACCGCATGCCTTAGCCCCCACGACAACCGGCCACTCAAAAGATTCTATTGATATTGCTCAAATTTGCTTAGCGAATGTGTAATTTATTCTCATCCCTTTACGGGTTTGAGGGCCTCTGTTTCCTCTGAAATAAGTTACATAAAAACCTTAAACTACTTATTCTAACTTGAGTATAACGCTTGAAAAAACTACTTTTCCAGCTAATTGCTATCGTTTTCAACCTATGCACGCATGTTCGAACTCCCAGGGCTTTCGTTTTTTTACCATATTTCTATTTCATAGTTTTTCCCAATGTTTACTTTCTATATTCATTAAAGTCCTCTTAACTGGACAAACTCTCGGCTTGTTCTTCCCTAAGTTCTTCCAGTTTCCTCATCCATTCTACTCTCTGACCACTTTCATCCAGTATTCCTCTCACACAATCACTCACACTTCTGCCTTCCTCTCCCTCTTCTGTACAAACTTCTAGAATATGTTCCCACGACTCTACCTAATAAACACACATTCTACACATTTTCTCTTGTTCATCCATCCAATATCGACATGTTCTCATTCCCTCTCCCATTCTGAACCGTAACACTCTATTCCACTTACTCTCCTTTTTCGACTTTGTCAGATAGTCTGGTTCACCGACTCATTTGACCATTTCATACCGCTTGTTGTACTGTGATTCCATAATTTTCCTCCATCTTTCCTCTCCATGCCTTACCAACATCCCCAATTCTATTTCCTGCCAATCTACACTCCCTTCATGAAAACCAGATTCTTTCCTCATCCGCTCTCTCTCTTTTTCCCATTTTGAGCCTTCTGTATTGCTTCTCTTCTCTTCCGATCTGATCTCCTTCATGCACGCTTGCGCGATTTCGCTTCCCTCTCCCCTCTCCCCTCTTCAGCTTCTCTTTGAACTTCCATGCTCTCTTCACTTGCCGAACTACCATTTTCTCTTTCCCCAGTTCTTCTCTCAGCATATAACCGGGAAAACTCCAGCTCATTCTCGTAACCCACCTCAGGAATCTTTCATGAAGACTTTCTACCCTCTTTTGCTCCTTCCACCCCCAAATTTTTACTCCATAGCATACGTTCCAAACTAGAACATCGAACATCCATATTCTCATCCCCCAATCTTCCCTAAACCTTCTCTTCCCTATGCCCCATACTTGTACCATTATTTTACTCGCACACTCCATCCTTTTTCTATTAGGTGTATTCTTAATGCTAAGCTTGAGCCTGCATTAGGTTCTTGCATCCGAATAATTTATAACATTTATAACATCAGAGAGAGAGAGAGAGAGAGAGAGAGAGAGAGAGAGGGGAGAGAGAGAGAGAGGGAGAGAGAGGGAGAGAGAGAGAGAGATGGGGGTCAACAAATGCATTTACCACTTGCATTTTAACATCAAACCTCTCTTCCTCCCTGAAATGTTTCAACAGATGGTTACAGGACGTTCAAGTTTAAATTGATGTGTCTATATTCCTCTGAGAGGCAGAGGGAGCTAAACATGCGTACCTAATTGGTTTGTGTGGACGTTCCGATTTTGAGATGTTGAACTTTCAGTTGTTTGAGTTTTTATATGTTTATTGTCTTTGAAAGTTCATCTTAAAATTGATGCTATTGTTTCTTCAAGAACACAATACATTGAACATTCTTATTCACATACTCATTCCATTCACTTTTGTCTCTTGATTTTCATTTGGTTTGTTTTTTACTTGTTCTGGTTCTCCAATTTTCTCTTTACTTAACGTTATTGCTACGCTTGTTCTTTTTAGAGAACGTTGAAAATTTCAAGCACGTACCCACTGGTTTTTTCCGTTTTCCTGATTCTCTTCATTTACGACCTTCGAGTCCAAATAGTGAGGATTATTTCACATAAAGTGCAGATGATTTCGAGAATAGCTCAAAATCAACTGTGATATGAAAAGTGTTCAAACATGGGTTGTGCTATTCTAACTCTGGAATACAGAGTGCATTCCTGAGTATTTCGTGACCCTCCGGTAAAACTTGAATCGCTAATCACACGAGGAAACTTTTGCCAAATGACGATGTTGGACACGATAGATTACCTGACGAACTACCGTATTCACGAGTACGATGAATTATACGCTACACTGATGATGAGATATCAACACTGATTGAAGACGTGAAACTTAACGGAAACCAGTTGAATTATTTGTATGCAAGCGAAAGCCTATATTGCTGATATTCACTTACCTTACAGGAGCCTTGCAGATGCCAAAAGAAGGTGCTACCCCCAGGATCTTATATTATCATAACGAAAGAGGGCGTGTATTAACATGCAAGCCTTGCTGGGTAACACAGAATCTCGCTTGATGGAAATACCTAGAATCATATCTCCAAAATAAGTTGATAGACCCAATCTTTCAATTACTTTAACCACAAAGTATGGATATGATGTGATTTTTGTCATAATCCTCACGACCAGTCTTCCACTGATCCGAGTAAATCTTATTCAAGCATCTTATTTTTGCTTATGGTACCGCTTACATTGAAGATGATAGATACAGAAACTGGTGGAACTTAAACCAGCAACAATTAATTTTGGTTGACATGGTCGAAACTGCTGCGAAATCACGCATGAAATGATATTATACATGATTGACGGAAGGGTTTGCTAAGTGCTTACGAAAACATCATCATCATCGTCATTTTATATATGCTCCGCAAAGTTCTCTATGATGAAAAAGTTGGATAAAATCGAATTCTTGTCTGTAAATATTGAAAACTTGTAACAAGTTCGTTTCCGCAGTTTGGAAGGGAAAAAACGAGAGTTTCGAGTGAGATGAACCAACTTCGTAATTTCATTTTTGAGTACTGGAAATGAACCGTGAACTGTAAAGTGAACTTTTCAACAGAAAATAATGTGGCTACAATTTGTGGTCAAACGAACCGTGGTTAGAAAAAAACGATTTACGGATCGATGGACGATATTTGACGACATTCGACTTTATGTTTCTTATCTCTCCCTATTCCTTGTGGTACAGGCTCCCCCTATGGATCTGTTTGACGTCCTCGTCGAAGATCCAGGATTCGGTTTCTGCTGGCTTCTTGTGGCGACCTCCTCGTCGCATCTGGTTCACTGGTGCTGGAACTGCTCCCTCGGTTAGGCCCGTTTACGGCGTCAAATCTGCAGTGTGATACGTTGCGATTATTTTATTGGAATCAGGATTTCCAATTTTGTAGACAGTCGATGAGCTTTTCTCGATTACTTTATAGGGTCCATCCCTGTATGGTTCAAATTTTTTAGCAGTTCCCTTGGTTGCCATACTAAGAACACGTGATTGAACCGTAATTAGATCCCCTACGTTATACTCAGGGGCGTCACTTCTCTTCTGATCGGCGTATTTCTTCCTCCGGTCTTTTTAGTTCTCGTACACTTCTCTTATATCCTCCATGACATCTGCAATCTTCATTAGGTATGGTGTAACCTCAGAAACGAAGTTTTCTCCAATTGCTATTTCTCGAAGGTCATGTTGAACATCATTGGTCGTCCTCAGTTCTCGAGCGAAAGTTAGAAATGAAGGTGTATGCCCAGTCGTTCGATTAAAGCTAGTGTTCATCGCAATCACGATGCTTTCCTTCCCCTAATATGTCGATTTGCGTCTTTGTATCACTGTTATTCCTTTCCACAGGATTTGTTTCCGGGTGGTAAACTGGAGTTCGTGCCTGGTCAAATCCTAGACAGAAAGCTGCTTGTTGCATGACAGCTCCCACGAACCGCACACCGTTGTCTGAGACGACTCGTTGCCAGTGATCCCAACTTGGGCATGTAAATATTGCGCTTGCCCAGAAAAGCGGTCCTCATTGGCCAGCGTTGGCCGACGTTTGGTGCGTGATTCAAAATGGGCAAAATCAACTATTATTTGAGATGAAATAGATCATTATTATAATTCGCACATTATTGTTAGAAGGGATCTGATTTGTAATTGAGGGTAGAGATAAAATCATAATAAATATATTTTGTGAATAATAGAAAGATTCACCTTTATATTTCGCAAAAATGATCTATTATTTACAAAACTTACGCCTTATTATTATTATATTTCTAACCTTAATTGCAATTAACGTCATTTGTCAGATTCATGTGCGTATCATATTGATTATCTGTTTTATTTTTATGATGGTTAATTTTGCCCGCTTTGAATCACGCGCCAAACGGCGGCCAACGATGGCCAATGAGAGGACCGCTGTGCCGGGCAAGCGCAATACTTACATGACGAAGGACGTAATTTATAAGGAAGACGTTATTTATTTCAATTATTGAAGTACTTTTTTTACCTGGTTGCACTAAATGGATTAAAAAATTACCATTGCCAAACAAATCAAATTTGCCTTCTTCGCAGTCCAGTATGATTAGGGATACAAATGTGTCAATGAATCATGATACGATATAAAAAATATATAATTCAAAGAACTATTGGTATTTATCCACATAAGAAGAATTCGAACAGGCAGTTCATGTGTAATATTACGATTTTGTACAATAATAAAAGTTATTTAGTCGTTAATTTTTCCACCATAGGTCAAGACTATTCTTTATTTACAAGTGTGGAAAAGGTACTCCGAGAGGGTTGCTATATAAGAATATATTCAATGGAATTAAAGATTTTATAAATTGTTCTTGGACAAAAATAGTTGGAAGATTAGCTAAGCTCTCTCTTTCTATGAGATATATAGAACGATTAGGAATTTTATTGACCTACTCTTGAATCGTTTTCTTACACATATAAGGTGATAGAGCAAGGTAATGTTATGTAACAATGGTATTTAATATCAAAAATTAAAATATTTACCTCAAGTCTGTAGAAGCTAAAAGGAAAAAACTTCTGATTAGGCAATGCAGCTAGGAATTTCTGAAACACTTACTACTCAACCCTGTCCACAACTTGCTATATACCTGTATTTCTGCTGCATCTCTAAACAGAGCGTGATTTTAGAACTGATTTCTGTAACCAAGTCGCAGGTATATACTGCTTCTACAATTGAGCACGACCGTCTTTATTGTTGTTATTTCTAATAATATACCATTAGGTCAAACTCCTTTGGGGGCACGCGTAACTTGCTTGGTTTTAGTTATGTCATAATACTAGGGATCAAGGAATTTATATGGAAAGTTTGGGCTAGAGATGTAAAGGAGAGAGGAAAAAAGTTCTGAATTGATCCAGAAGTCATCGCGTGCTGTTTACTCAATCGCTGTAGTAATCTTCCCAGGTCGAGAGTTTCGCAAAGCCAATACCATGATAAACTGAGAAAATCTCTTCATGCAGGTTCATTAGTTTCTTATATCTTCTGTCTTAGGCGTCTATCTTTTTCTTACAAACAATGGACCTCCTTATATCCTCACCCTTGCATACATCTTTCGATCCTTTAACATTCATACACATTTTCATGCAAGCTCTTGTAGTTCTATAATTTTTTATTCATGTTTTCTTTAGAATCTCATTCACACATAGAGAGATTTCGTGGGCTGGGACCTATTTCATAAAAATGTTTTTGTACTGTTACGCTGTGAGGTCATGGATATGACGTAACGGACGTTACGCTGTAGGTCATAAATAACCGTTACGCTGTCAGCACCAAAAAGACAACTTGTTTATCAAGGGATATATGACACCGGTTAAAATGGTTACAAGCGTCGTTCACGACTTATAGATTTAACGAAAATGAATACCTCATTGTTATAAGCTTTACAAAAAAGTTTAAATAGCAAAAATCTGTCTACTTTTGCGATTTCTGCTATTTCATTATTGTTTTGTAATATAAGTAAAAATTGTCCGATTTTTGCGACTCAAGTTTTGTTGTAATGATAATCATGAAGGGTTTTTAACTGTACTGAAGCTGGTGGAAAATTGTGAAAAAATTGCCTTGTAAATATGACATGAAAGAGAAGCGTCAACGATCCTAATCTCGATCCTAATATCCTCTCACAGACTAGCGTTGAGGGGTCTAGAGACTCTAGAGAGGGATATGATACCCGTCGAAATTTTTAAGAGCATCCTTCACGGCATATAGATTTAACGAAAATGCAACTTTCTGCATTTCGAAAAAAGTTCAACCAATTTCCACAAATTTGATACCTTATCGTGACACGCGTAAGGAACAAAGTTCCTCCCGCCGCTTAACAAATACTGAATATAAACGTTCCTCAAATAATTATATAAAAGTAATGCATGTCTTTGAAACATGTGGTAGGAACGGAGTATGGAATGCGTGCTAAGAAGGACGTACGGATATACGCATTCGAAACTCCGTTCCAACCGCAGTTTCAAAGACACGCATTAATTTTATATAATTATTCGAAGAACTTTTACATTCAGTATTTATTAGGCGACGGAAGGAACTTCGTTCCTTGTGCGTGTCACTTTTTACTTTGTCCATTAACGTTTTTCCGCATAAATTCCGCAAGAATTGCATGCCAATAGCGTTCGCTCTACTCGGAGCACAGATGATGCCTAAATGCTTTATGAACTCAGATTTTTCTGATTCGCTTGTTTCACTAATCGTTAGTTAACATCACTTCAGTAATCAAAGCTGGTGGCTTGCAATTTTCAATATGTTTTTGACGAGTTGTGTGAAAACAAATAATAGTATACTTTCTACTGACAGTAATGTTTGTGTTTTACCCGTGCGACAGGTAAAAAAACAAAGTCGCCTGCAACAAGATTTACCCTTCGTCCTTCCTATGATTTCGAATTCGAAAATGTTCACTTCCTCCCAGAGTTGATTTTGATTCGAGGTGGTTACGCCACTGAGGAGAGAGTGTGAAGGTAGGATGTCGAAGCAAAAGAGCTAGGTGGAGGGAAGCGAGTCGCAAGAGATGTAAAAAGACAGAAAGAGAGACGGAAGAGACGGAAGAGAAAGAGAATGCGCGAAAGAGCATGTAGACTGTATGACAGGGATAATGCTTTCTCGATGTATAATGTAAGCGGCCGGCGCCGGCGCCTACATACGTTTGGTCTCGCCGCGATGTATTTATAGTATAATTATTATAGTGTGTTTACGCGACATGGCACAGATTCTCCACCACCACAAGAAGACGAGGCGATCTGCGTATACGGCCGAGTGGGTAAAGTTTCATCGATAGGCCTGCAACGTGTCATTGGAGTCTGCATTCTGCAATGATGCGACCTTACATATACGTGTAGGTATGACCAGAGACAGGGCTGGGCAATTCTTAAATAAATGCATTCGAAATACGTATGTATTTGAATACAAAACGCTCTTACGACGCGACGCGACGTGACCGTGTCCTCCGATACGAGGGGTACTATTTGAATTTAAACGCCCAGAATCATTTATCCATGTATTTTTCCATACTCAACGGAGATGTCATAAGTCTATTCTTGTTGCTGGGAGAAAAAATTTACTCCCATTGTTTCAGAGCATTGCATGGTGAAGGAACTCGTATAACAGTTTAAATATGTGTGGTTTCAGATTCATGATAGTATTACAACAGTGTGTATTGTGAACGTTGACTTTTTGTGGGTATTCAAAAAAAAAAACTACTGAACAATTAATAATTCCGAAAATAATTTCGTTCTTTCTAATCTCCTTGATTAGAAATTAAGGAGTATATCACTGTAATACATTATGCAAAATATATAATGTATTACATGCTTATCGTGAGAAATTCAAATGCCTGCGTTTTGAAAATATTATAAAATCACTCGAAAAAAAATAAAGAAGAATATAGAGTAGGTTGAGAAATGCTACTGTCAATGCTTGACGGTAAGGTATGCCAGGCTTTTTCTAAATGTTTGTCTGTATGTCCTTTATAGAATCGTAAACTATGCATTTGATCATGTGATGATCTTTAGCAAAGTTGTTGTGCATCAGCCCAAGAAGGTTTCTGAGTTGGTACGACCAATTTTCGACAGATGGTGACACTGTCATTCGCATTTCTCTCCGCGGTGGCAAAGCCGCCGCCTCAGACCGCAGTTATCTATAATAAACAAATTGAATTAGAAAAAAAAAAATTCGAAATATCTTTCTCGCACTGCATGCATGAATTTTTTTTATGGAGTTCATTCTACGTACATCGTATCATTTGATTTCCTGGAAGTAGTCAGCACGAATGCCAAATGAGAAGCTAGGGTAAACAAGGTGATGTCTGAGTAGTCTCCATGTTCATATGCCATGGTGTTACACCCAATGACATAGCGATGAAGAGTAGAAACCCACCATCAGCTGAATTGATAAGTTTATTGGGCAGCCATTCTGGTTACCGGTGTATTCCGGATTCACTTGTGTGGGGTCATCAGTGTAGCTTACCACAAGTGAGTCCTGCTACAGACAACTTGTGGAACTTGATGTTCGTTTATCCATCCAGATGGTATATGGCCGAATGCTGCTTGACTCTGTTGAACGGAGCAAGGGATAGTCCACGATTGCTAGAGATTCTGTGGCTTGGTGCAAGTCTTGTCACCGTAGTATTGAAACATGGAGTCCTTATTCTATGTAGGACAGATGATCAGGCTATCCTGACGATGATAAGGTAGGTTTCTAGTCGCCCCAGTGGGCGAACTAGAAACCACTATTGACCATTGACCATTGTCCCGGATTCGCTTGTGAGGAACTCGTCAGGGCCGGTTTTAGGGGTGGCGAAACTGTGCGACCGCACAGGGCCTCGTGCCTAGAGGGGCCTCGCGCCTAGAGGGGCCTCGCGCTCAAATTTTGAACTCGAAGTTGCGTATTGATTATAGATGAGTTTGTAAATAATAGAAAAAAAGAGTAAGGACCTCAAACAGCGAGGAAGCAAACAAAATGTTAGTGTTTCATTAATTAAAGTTTTCAAGAAAAAGAAGATAGTTTCCTAATGACTCTTTTATATACTGATTACAAAAGTGCTGGTAAGAGGTTATGTCGAAACGTCATTTAGTGTTTTTTTATCATTTCTTGGGACGCTCGTAATAAAACAATTGTCCAAAATCTTTTGTGATTATCAATTTCTCGATGATTGTTGAACATGACATTTTTTTCAAATGTTTGATAAAAAGACATACAATTCAAATGTGATATAGCTTGTTCCTAATCTTTTTATCTTTGAAAGTTCATCTCTTGAAATTTGGAGTTATTTTTACATTAGGAATCGTAACTATTTTTTACTTCAGATTCTTTTAAATTATGCTGTTGAACTTCTGTGCTAGAAGTACTAGCATATTTTTGAAAAAAAAACAAGAAAATTTTCGAATTTTTCAGTATCGATTTAGGTCTAGTGGATTTGCAGAATTTGAATGAAAAATATACAGTGAACTTCCACTTAAGTTGACCTTCATTTAAGTTGACTTTCGGATAAGTTGACTGGGAACGTTCACATAAGTTGAGTAAACAGTCCCCCACCACAAATACG
>WSXT02151124.1:0-10271 GCA_011762715.2 Neuroterus valhalla
AGAAGTTCTTGTTTAGTTTTGCATAAGGAATTTGCACATACAAGGAATATGATGAGTTGAGGATCACCCTGTATAGAGATGCAACCGGATGCAACGTGACTTTTTTTTACTTTTTGCTGAGACTGACTTAAGAGTCGTGACATACTGCGTCCTTTCCGAGGAAGACGAACGACTTCTCAAATCGCGTTTACATCCTATCTGAATCTTCTAGGGCTCTACTTAGACTTCTAGGCTCAACCCTCGATAATTCGTCGCGGAAAATTGAAAGACTTGTACAGTATAACCTCTCAATAGGGCGCCTCTCAATAAGGCGCATTCCCGACAAGCACGCTCGAACGCTACCCCCTTTTTCCAGCCTTCACGGTCGGTGAAAAAGATTTGAAATAATTGCCTCTCAATAGGGCGCTCTCGGTAAAAATGATTTCCTAATGAAAAACGGTATTCGGAGTGGCTTTAACCAAGTAAAAAAAAAACATATATGAATAAATAATCGGTTTCACACTGCTTTTCTCGATAAAATACTTTTATTTTTTGTCAAAAATGATACATGTTAGTTGGTACAATCATAATTCTAATACAAGATAAGTATCCTTTAGATAATTTACCATGAAAAACTATAGTTTTTATAGTTAAATGAAATATTATAGTATTATAATGTATTCTAAGTATTATATGCAATATTTTGCATACTTTCTATGTTTCTAGCTTTAATTTTCAAAGTATCAGGATAAGAAGACTATTCTTCTTGCTTTTCGAATGATCGTCAACTACGACGCGCATGCTATACATACATCAGGGTGGCGACTTGACCAGGAAACCGGGAAATGACCGGGAATTTTATTGACCAGGAAACAACCGGGGAATGACCAGGAATTTGATCAAGAACCAGGAATTTACTTGACTCAACCAAGACTATTAAAAATTCTACCGAAAAAATACGGGAAATAACGTCTTACTTCTTATTAGTCAAAAAGATATCTTATCATTTGATTTCAAGAATGTAACGTTCCTGTAATCTAATTCTCAAAACATTTAAATATATCTATACGATATGAGAGGAAAAATTTTTGTTTCCATTATAAGAAAAACGTTTTGCAAATGTGTTCCTTTGTGATATTTTTTTTTGGGTAACTCAAATTTGATAATCGAATTGATAATAGCCGAAACCTACAAGAAGTATTATTATCTTCATTTTTTCAAAAAAAAATGTGTTCATCACGTTTTATTTGCTTTTCCTCATATATCTGACTTTAGATAGGGAATTTCAGAAAATAATTTTAGTTTTCATTCTAGGGCAGGGAGTTTCAGTGAAGAAGTATAATTTCACTTGGAACAGGGAATTTCTTACATCTAACGGGAAATTTTTAAACTAATTATAATTCGGATTCAGAAGAGAGGAATTAAAAAAAAATCGTTCCTCCAATTCAAAATTCGTCACAGTTTTGAAGTTTCCTCTACTCAATTTGAAATAAAGGAAGTACTTTAAGCAGTCTTTAGAGTAGAAGTAGTATTCCGAAGAAGAAATCATTTCTGAATTAGGAAAGAAAGCTTGTTTACATTGTTCATTGCAAATTCATCTTTTTTGAGTTAAAAAAACAACTAGTTGTTTGAAATTTACATATATTTGTAGAAAATCAAATTTTCTTGCTAAAGTTTCATTATTTTGATTCAAAATTTTAGTCTGCTTGAAATTGTAACTACTTTGATAAAAATCAATTAATCTTTTTCTGGTGAAAATTCAAGTATTTAGTTGAACATTGGTTTTGAATTTGAGAATTAAACTGTTTCTTTGAGAATGTATGTACTTCGTGGGAGATTTGTCTTTTCTGTAGAAAATTAATCTTTATGGACAAAAATTATCTCTCTTATTATTTCTTTGAATGAAAATTTAACTTTTTCATTTTCAGTAGAAAATTGATCTTTTCTAGTTCAAAATTCGACATTTCGGTGAAAATTTGTCTTTTTGAATTGAAAATTCATGTCTTCCGTTGAAGCTTCTCATATTTTGTTAAAAAATCAATTTTTTTGTAGAAAATTATCTTTTTCTTCGGAAGTTAATATTCTTTTTCATAAATTCTTCTTTACGGCTAGCAATTCAAGTTATACAGGCAAACATTTCTCATTTAAGTCGAACATTCATCTCGTTAAAAACTCTTATGTTTGGTTTACAAATAATTTTTCAAGCCAAAAATATCACTTCCATTTTCGTTTGGAAATTTTCATTTTTATGGTTCAAATTTTAACCATTCTGTTGAAAAATTGTATTTTTTGCTTGAAAATGAATTTTTTGTTAAAAATTAAACTATTCTAGTTCAATGTTTATCATTTTGTGTATGATTGTAATGATTTTTTGACAGTTAGTTTTTTTCCTAACTGAAAATTTAACTTACTCCAATCAGAAATTCCATAGTTTCAGTCTAAAATCTATTTGGTTTTTTAAACATACATTTTTTTCAATTTGAATCTTGAGTAATCAAATTTTCGTTGAAAACTAATCTATTTCAGTAAAAGTTAATTTATCTGTTTGGAAACTCAACTCCTTCAGTTAAAGATTTTTTTTTAGTATAAAACACTAATGCTTGGTTTAAAATTGTTTTTTTTTTTAACTAAACATGTTACTGTTCCATTTTTTGTTAAAAATAATTTTTTTTTTTACTTTGAAATTCGAATATTCTGTTAAATCATTATATTTGTTCTTAGAAAATGATTCTCTCTATTTGGAAATTAATCTTCTTGTTTGAATATTCACCTTCATGGTTGGAAATTGAAGTGTTCCAGTCCAATATTTATCTTTTTAGTTGGAAATTCATCTTATTGTTTTGACACTTTGCTGTTCCGGTTGAAGATTTATAATTTTACTTGAAAATACATTTTTATTGATAAAAGAATCGTATCGTTTATTGATAAAAATGGAATTTTTTGATAGGAAATTCATCGATAGCCTTTTTGAGGATCTAACTCTTTTGTTGAAAATTTATTTTCAATTTTATACATTACATTACAGTTTTTTTGTTATTTCATAATTGAATTAAACCGTATTCTATTTAGCATGGAACCCTGTTTTTTTCAATATTAACTATCAAATTTTACGTTGAAAATTCGAATACTCTATTTTTGGTTCAAAAGTGGTCTTTCTGAGTTGGAACTCAAATCTGTATTTAGGACTTCAAATTTTCCGGGAAATTCAATTATCTTGGTTGAAAATTCATAATTTTGGGTGAAGAATATAAGTTTTTTATAACAAATTTGTCTCAAAGGCTTCAAAATATTATATTTTTGATAAAATTTTTTTTTGAATTGATTTAATTACTTTAGATTGAAAAAAGAAATCTTCTTTGATAGAGGAATCATTCTTTCTGTTCAAAATTTATTATTCGAGTTGACATAGATCCAATCATGGTAGAAAAAGTTACTATTTTTCAGAATTCTTTTCGTAATGTTAAAAATTAATGTTTTTAACTCAAAATTCAAATGGTAATTTTGTTCAGGTTGAAAAGTAATCTTTTTCCGTTCAATTGGAGTCCTTTGTTGAAAATTTATTTTTTCTTGGGGAAAAATTTATCTCGGTTGAATATCTAAATTTTCAAGTTTAAAATACAACTTTTTTGTAGCAAATTCATATTTCTCGCTTAAGAACTTCATATTTTTGATTGAATGTCGCCTTTTTCTTTTCAAATTGATCTTTTTTTGTAGTAATTTTTTGTTTTATTGAAGAATACAACTTCTAGTTTAAAATTAATCTTTCCAAGAAGAAAACTAATCATCATGGTACAAAATTCCACTTTTGCAGTTGAAAATTCAATTTTTCGTTTTAAAATTAAATTATTTTGTTGAGAAAGTCATCTATTTTAATTGAAAAATTATCTGTAGTTGGTCAACTTTTTTGTAGCAAAATAGAAATTTCATCTTTTTTTGGTAAAAAATACTACGATTTGTTCAAAAATTGATGTTTTTCGGTTTCGAATTCGATTAGTTTGTTGGTATTTCCTTCAAGTAGGATAGTTCAAAGTTTGATTGTGAACGGCTTCTCCCAGATCATAAAAATATATCAAATCAGGTTCCGTGAAGTTATAAAACTCAAATTTATTTTGAATACCCAATCAAGTACAAAGTTGGCATTATTGAATTGGATATAAAGCAACACTCAAATGCGACATTTGGGTCTCTTGAAATGTGAATCCAGTCATGCTTCCCGGTTTCTCAATAAAATCGGATCAGTTTTCCAGGATATTGGACAGATGATGAAACCTCAGGATTATTCGTAGAAGCTAAGCTCGAGAATTGTCTATGCATAAACCTTTGAATGATATGTTCTTCCATTTTATTTCAGAATCGTAAAAAGAAAAAGAGAAGTTGGAAGAACAAAAGAATTATGGATCAATTTGAAAGTCCACATTCCTCCTGACAGTATGAAATATAAAAACACCATTTCGAACGTAAACTGTCTCGATATTCCCAAAATTATGATTAGATTTATTTATGAGACTTTAGGAATAATAGAACTGCGTATTATAATAAAGGTCTTTAATATAGACTCACCATAAGATCGTTCCACCGAGAGATCACACGAATCTGAAAAAAAAAAATTCATTTGATTAGAATGATTAAATCATTTCTTCCTGCTTTTGCATTACATAAATGTCTTATAAATAGTCTCGCGAACTCTCGTTTTGTGTTTATGGCTCTTAATTCTCCTTAATGATGCATGCAAAAAGTGATTAAGCGGTTATGACACGTGCTATAAATCACGATTATGAGTCACTACACAGAAAAGATAGGAGAATCTTATTAAAATCAGGCAAATTTCATTTATTTTGACCCTTATAGTCCTTTGGGGCGTATGAATCAATTGAGGAATTTTTCCAACTTTGAGAATATAATTTAGGGAAGGTTTTGATATTTTCATATTGTTTAAAAATTTGTTGTTCTATTTTTTGTGGAATGTGCATCCGTAGTATTCTTGAATGACTCACACTGGATGTGAGCACTCTTTTGTTTTTATGATTTTAATCTCTTTCTTTAGCCATAAAAACCTCAAAATTGCTGCATAGATAGATTTTCGCAATAATTGGAAAATGAGATTGCAATCATTCTCTGTCACTTTAAATTTAATTTTCATTAAATTGAGTAATCTTTCAAAAACTTAAGTTGGAAGATTTTTGTATAACACATGCATGATTTCAAGCCTTTTCGACGCCTTCGAAACGGGGCTGAAGCTCTACTTTTTACTTCCTAGGGAGAAAAAAGTTTTTTTTAATCCCTAGGGAGTGAAAAGTAACGTCAGAAATGAAAAATGAAAATTACACATCTATAGGCTCGCATATTAAGATGATCAGCCTACTAATCGCATATCTTTGAGGAAATTTCAGCTGCAGATATTAGAATTTTACGGTAATTTATGTAAAGTCACCATTTGTAACTGAAAAAATTACCATGAATTCCGAAAATTTCCGGAAATTTATGGGAATTTCCAAATTGAATTTCAGACAATTTATCTCAAGTTACCATGAATTACCTGTAAGATTACTATAAATGACTGAAAATTTTATAAATTCCCGGGCATTGATGGCAATTTCGTGAATTGAATTTTGGGTAATTTATCTAGAGTAACCATACATTACCTGTAAGATTACTATAAATCTTCGAAAATTTTCATAAATTTCCGAAAATTTCTTGTAATTTTTTAAATTGAATTTTGGGTCATTTATGGCAAGTTACCATAATTCCCTGTAAAATTAACATAAATAAACAAAAATTTCTGGAAATTTATAGAAATTTCAAAATTGAATTTTAGTAAATTTATCTTAAATTACAATGAATCATTGCCTGTGAGGTGACTATAAATTACCGAAAATTTTCATAAAATTCCGGGAATTTATGGAAATTTTTTTAATTGAATTGTGGGTGATTTATTGTGAGTCACCATGTTTTCATGTACCTAAGATTACCATAAATGACCGAAAATTAGCATGAATAAACGAAAATTTCCGGAAATTTATGGGAATTTTCAAATTGAATTACAGACAATTTATCTTAAGTCACTATGAATTACCTGTTAGATTACTATAAATTATCGAAAATTTTCCTACATTTCCGGAAATGGATGAAAATTTTTATATTTGAATTTTGGGTAATTCATGGTATGATACCATAATTACCTGTAAAATTACCATGAATGAATGGAAATTTTCAAATTGAATTTTAGGCAATTGATCTCAAGTTACCGTAAATTACCTGTGAGATTACTATAAATTACCGAAAATTTTCCTACATTCCCGGAAATGGATGGAAATTTTTATATTTGAATTTTGGGTAATTCATGGTATGGTACCATAATTACTTGAAAAAGTACCATGAATAAATGGAAATTTATGGGAATTTTCAAATTGAATTCCAGACAATTTATCTTAAGTCACTATGAATTACCTGTTAGATTACTATAAATTACCGAAAATTTTCCTACATTTCCGGAAATGGATGAAAATTTTTATATTTGAATTTTGGGTAATTCATGGTATGATATCATAATTACCTGTAAAATTACCATGAATGAATGGAAATTTTCAAATTGAATTTTAGGCAATTGATCTCAAGTTACCGTAAATTACCTGTGAGATTACTATAAATTACCGAAAATTTTCCTACATTCCCGGAAATGGATGGAAATTTTTATATTTGAATTTTGGGTAATTCATGGTATGGTACCATAATTACTTGAAAAAGTACCATGAATAAATGGAAATTTATGGGAATTTTCAAATTGAATTTTAGGCAATTTATCTTAAGTCACTATGAATTACCTGTTAGATTACTATAAATTACCGAAAATTTTCATGAATTCCCGGAAATTTATGGAAAGTTTACAAAATTGAATTTTGGGTAATTCAGGGTAAGGTACCTGAATCCCGTATAAAATTAACATAAGTAAGCGAATATTTTCGGAAATCTATGGGAATTTCCAAATTGAATTTTAGACAATTCATCTTAAGTTAGAATGAATCGCCTGTAAGATTACTATAAATTACCGAAAATTTCCATAAAGTTCCGGGAATTGATGGACATTTTTTTAATTTAATTTAGGGTGATTTATGGTAAGTTACCATGATTCCTATGAAATTGCCATATATATAACCGAAATTTTCCATAAATTTCCGGAAATGTATGGAAAGTTTCAAATTGAATTTTAGGCAATTCATCCTTAGTTACCATCAATAACCTGTAAGATTACTATAAATTACCGAAGCTTTTCATGAACATTCGGAAATTTATGGACATTTTCAAAAATTATTTTGGGTGATATATGGTAAGTTATCATATTTTACTTCCGAATTTCTGAACTTATCTGCTATCATGCTTCCTTTTTTCGAAATCCAATATGGGCTTAATCATAACTGTATTTCGAGACATGTTTGAAATCATCCATTTGTTATAAAAATATACTATAAGGTTTGAATTTCTTAAATTAATTAAAGGTTTAATATAATTAAATAGTAAGGGATGTATTTGAGATGTACCGTACAAATAAATAGAGGTCATAAAGCTCATATAAGAAAAAAAAAAAAAAAGAAATAAAAATTGGAATGAGTAAGGAAATAGATAAAGGGAATATGAGAAAGGAAGTAAGAAGAACATCAGAAGAGGATAATGTGGTTGTTTCTTACGCTGGTACGTCTGGTATTCTAATATGGAGCAGAGATATAGGAATAAAAAGAAAGAGAAGAGATTGAGGATTTACAAGAAATAGGTACCTATTTGAGAGGGAAAGAAGTCATAAAAAGTTAAAGGAAAGTTAGGGGTGAGTGACGGAAGAGTGTTAGTAAAAATGTGTTTGAGGGACGTAGAAGAAATGAGAGGTAGGACAGTAAGATGAGGAAATTAGGAAAGAGAAAGCAGGGATTTCTTGAAAGATAGATATATAGGAGGTAGGACTGGAGTAAAATATGAAAAATGAGTCAAAAAGAAGAGGCAAAGACAATTAATAGAAAGATGGAAAGAGATTAGGGAGTCAATGTATAATAAATGGTATAATATAATGAAAGAGATGGGAGCACGAGGTCAAGGGAGCAATGTATTGTGAAACTGAGGTGAACAGAATGTGAAAAATGTGGAAATGGAGAGAGGAAACATGGGGGCATGTATAAGGAGGATATATGATCAAAATTGTAGATATAAAGGAAGATGGCAAAGGAAATTGTTAGTTTTCAGAGAAGGAAGGATTGAGGAAAAGCGGATGAAAGAATTTTGCTGTTTCGCGACTAGACTAGAAATATGAATACATCATAAGAGAAAAAGCAGAAAGGGAAAGGTAAGGAAAGGGAATGAAAGGATATTAGTGAAAATGCGTAAGAGAGGAAAGGAATGGCAGCAGAATTAACGAAATAGGAAGGAGTAAAAATGGATTTCTTGAAGGATGAGATATATGAGATGGGGCTGGAGTGAACTATCAGAAATTAGAGAAAAAAGTAAGGGAAAGAATATCAAGAGAAAGATGAGAGAACTAGCAAGAATAGAAAGAGCAAAATATGTGGATGCGAAGAGAAAACATGGAAGCATGCATAAGGAGGAGGTATGTAAGAGGGGAGAGGAAGAGAGATACGAAAGGAGGTTGGATTATGGGATGCAAGAAAGAGGTAGTGAATGACAGCAAATAGAGAAGGAGATGACGGCAAGGCAGATAGAAGAAAAAATGGTGAGAAACCTCAAAGGCAAGGTATAACTGGTATAAGGTGGTTAAGAATGAGGAGGAGGTAAAATACCTGAAAAAGATTAATATGGAGGCCAAGTGGAGTAGAGTGGTGAGATTTAGGATAATAGAAGCAGTAAGAACATGTAGGTATTGGATAAGTGAAGATTAGTATATGTGTAGATTATAGAGTATGTAGGTATGAGCTGGAATCATGGTCGCATTTGTCAGGGAGGTGTACTGGTGACGAAGATACAGAAGATGGAATGGAGGAGAGAATGAAGTAGATTTTTGATAGGAATTATCAGGTACCACACATAGATATTTGGAACGGCACTACCAAGGTGAAGTGAAGTCCGATGGAATTCCACCTTTAACACAGTCTATCCCTACGTTTTTACTGTACACAGATGGAGATATCAAATATGGGAATGGAGTAAACTACAACTAAGGGAAAGAAAAAGTGCAAGAAATATGAGTGGAAAGAAGAAATATGGTATCTTGTATAGGAAGGTTTATGAGAGGAATTAAAGATAAAGAAAGTTAACAAGAGAATGTGGTAAAGTTTTAAGGGAAGGGAAATTTTGAAGGAGATATCCAATATGAAATTACACAATTTTGAAAGGTTCAAATACTAAAGTAATGATATGGACTTCATTTGAAGGCCACAGGGACTGATGCAAAGCGATGTAAATCGATTTTTTTAATGATTACATTCTCAGAATGTAAGTTGTATCAAATGTAGAAGTAACTAAGTGTCCTCATCTTTAATAGTATGGCAAGATATCCGAAACCTGCTTGCAATGAGATCGACTGGCACCTAGTAATGTCTCACTTAAAAGGATCAAGCGGCTCTAATAGAAGCACAGGTAGGTCATCAAGTGTCATAAACGCTTGGTCGAGCCTTCTGCAGCACCCAGCGTGCTAATAGCCTCATTAGATATTAATGCTCAGGAGCGTATTCATGATTAACTTCGCACTACCCTCCGAGAGAGAAATATCATTACAGAAGTGATAAAAACATTTCAAGCGAACATTCTACTAATGCGGCAACTTTCTTTATTATCTTATTCTATCTCCACTCTCGAGATTGACTACTTCCATCAAAATAGTTATTTGACGCTTTTCATCCCAGCTCTCTCCCTCCACAAAATCTCATCAGTTATTAACTACCCATTTCTCTATAACTCATAGAAGATCCATATTGTTAGAAGATTAGTCAGAATATAAATTAAATGGGTAGATTTTTCATCCACTTGATCAGAAGGTAGCTCTTTAGAGGAAATTTAATTTTTTATCAGGATGATAGTAGTGACAGGGTAGCCACTGAACAGGAAAACCAAGAATTAGCCCGGAGTTTTAAGTGCTGGGAAAAAGCCAGGAATTAGCCTAGAATTTTGAGCACCGGAGAAAATCCGAGAAGCAGCTAGGAATTTTGAGAACTGGGGGAAATCCAGGAAATAGCCGGGAATTTCTAGTGCTGGGGAAGGGCCAGGAATTGGTCTGGAATTTTGAGCACCGGAGAAAATCCGAGAAGCAGCTAGGAATTTTGAGAACTGGGGGAAATCCAGGAAATAGCCGGGAATTT
>WSXT02151135.1:0-10271 GCA_011762715.2 Neuroterus valhalla
GTTTGGAATTCGAACTTGTTTGTTGAAAATCAAATTTTTATGTTAAAGTTGCATTATTTCGATTTCAAATTCACCTCTGGTTGAAATTGTAACTACTTTGAAAAATTAATTCACTTCTTTTCGGTGAAAAATTCAAGTATTAAGTTGGGCATTGTTTTTTGAATTTGAAAATTTAACTATTTCTTAGAGAATCTATGTACTTCGTAGAAAATTTGACTTTTTGTAGAAAATTAATCTTTATGGTAAAAAATTCATCTTTTGCTTAAAATACATCTATTCATTTTAAGATTATTCATTAAACCCGAAAATTCATCAGTTTGATTGAAAATCAGCTACTTCAACTGAAAATTTAAATGTTTCATTGTTAGTGAAGAATTGATCTTTTCTAGTTCGAAATTCGACAGTTCGGTGAAAATTAGTCTTTCCCATTGGAAATTTAATTATTCCGTTGAAACTTCACATATTTTGTTGAAAAATCGATTTTTTGTAGAAAATTATCTTTTTCGTCGGATGTTAATATTCTTCTTCAAAAATTCTTCTTTACGGTTAAAAATTCAAGTTATACAGTCAAACATTTTACATTTTAATCAAACATCCATCTAGTTGAAAACTCTTATGTTTGGTTTAAAATTCATTCTTCAAGCCAAAAAAGTCACTATTCCATTTTTGTTTGAAAATGTTCATTTTCATAGTTCAAATTTCAACCGATTCGTTGAAAATTTGTATTTTTTGGTTGATAATTAATTTCTTTTTAAAAATTGAGCTATTATAGTTAAAGGTTTATCACTTCAAGTGAAAATTCGTCTTCCTGGGTTAAAATTCAACTGCTTCAGTTAAATATTAAAAATTTTATTTGATCCTTCATCATTTTGTATAAAAAGGTAATAATTTGTTTGAAATTTAGTTGTTTTTTTTTGTTTCTTGAAAGTGGTTTTTTTCTCTTATAAGTATTTTTTTTCACTGAAAATTTTACTTATTACAATTGAAAATTCCATAGTTTCATTCAAAAATTCGATTGTTCAGTTGAACATCCGTTTTTTTTCAATTTGAAATTCTAATATTCAAATTTTCGTTGAGAATTTCTCTTTTTCGGCAGAGGTTAATTTATCTTTTTGAAGACTCAACTTCTTCAGTAAAAGATTCTCTGTTCTAGCCTAAAACTCTTAAGCTTGGTTTGAAATTGGTTTTTTAAACTAAAAATTTTAGTGTTCAATTTGTGGTTGTAAACAGTGATTTTTTTGAATTCGGAATTCGAATATTTTGTTATAACGTTGTATTTTTTCTTGGAAAATTATTCTTCTTTCGTTGATCGAACATTCATCTAGTTGGAAATTTTTATGTCTTGTTTAACATTATTTTTTAAGCCAAAAATGTCACTATTCCATTTTTGTTTGAAAATTTTTATTTTTATGGTTCGAATTTCAACCATTCTGTTGAAAAATGGTATTTTTTGGTTAGGAATTGTATTTGCCGGTTGAAAATTAATTTTTTGTCGAAAATTGATCTATTCTTTTTAATTTAATGTTCATCATTTAAGTTAAACGTCCGTCGTTCTGGTTTAAAATTCAACTACTTGTAATAATTTGTTTGACAATTTTGTTTGTTTGTTGAAAGACAGTTTTTTTTGTTGAAAGTTGTTTTTTTTTCTTATTATAAGTAACTTCTGTAACTGAAAATTCAACTTATCCCAATTGAAAATTTCATAGTTTCTTCAAAAAATCTATTTGTTTAGTTCAACATTGCTCTTTTCTCAATTTAAAATTTGAGTGATCAAATTTTCGTTTAATTATCTTTTTCAGTAAAACTTATTTATCTGTTTGAAAAATCGACTCCTTCGGTTGAAGATTCTTTTTTTTTTTTATATATATATAAAACACTCACGCTTGGTTTATAATTGGCTTTTAAAACTAAAAATGTTACTGTTCTGTTTTTGGTTGAAAATAATTATTTTTTGACTTTGTTATTCGACTATTTTGTTACAACATGATATTCTTCCTTAGAAAATGATCCTTTCTATTTGGAAATTAATCTTCTTCTTCGAATATTCACCTCCGTGGTTGGAAAATGAAGTATTCCTGTTGAATATTCATCTTTTTAGTTGAAAATTCATCTTCTTGTTTTGGAATGAAACTTTTCTGGTTGAAGATTTTTGTTATCGTAAATTCATTCCTTCAATTGTAAGTTTAACTGTTTCAGTTTTGTAAGAAAATGATATTTTTTTGTTGAAAATTAGAGTATTCTTTTCAAAATTGATTTATTTTTCAATGTCTGATGTGTTGTGTTAAAGGATATTTTAAATGAACGTCATGAATGAAAATTAACGATTGTCTTCTGCGACAAATATAAATATTTTGCTTCTAGTTAACCGGGAAAATTGAAAAATTGACCTTAAAGAACCGAGGAATTACCGGGAATTTGAAATTGTCCACCGAATCGCCACCCTGACCTGTTTTCAAAGTTTACTTGATAATTGTCTTTGTTTAAAGTTGTTTTTAATTATTAATGAATTCTGGTCCAATTAAAGAATCAAAATCACCGATCTCCCTTGAACAATTGTTAGGTACTAAATAAATTGGTAACAAAATTGGCAACAATTTTATAACTCACAAGTCCTTTTTCCAGAGTCCTCTCTTTTAATCTTCTTAGACGAGCACTTACCTTTCTTTTTCCTTCCTCAATTCACTTTTGTCTACACGACTGCAGGAAGGATTCTTCATAAAAATAAAAATACTTGTCTCTCTCTTCCCTAAACGTAAGTAATTAAAGTAATTTTTCTTCTATTCGATAATTTTTCGAAATTAAAGTATTGACTTTAAATACTCATGTTGAATCTGTTAGTTAGCCCCATTACCATAATTACTATTGGGAGGATCCTCCCCACAGTAAATAATAATCATTAATTTAAAGTACACTCTTAAGTGAAATAATTCATATTCCATTAAATTTATTAGCACGAATAATTTCTTAACCATTGATTGAATGGAATTCATTATTTTACGTATATTGTTATTTTTAATTAATGTGTATCCGCTGCATGAAATAAATTCTGCATGGAGGTTTCCCTTACCCTGTTTGTTTTGATAATTCAAATATCTCATTTTGAAAACCGTTTCCTGGTTTCGCCTTTTATTTCACTTATAAGCGGGAACATGTGTCACTCTGTAATTGCTAATAATAAAACTTCTAATTTAGAAATTACAAGGTGGCGATTCGGCGGACTATTTCAAATTTTCGGTCATTTTCCGGTTTTTCACGGTCAAGTTTTCCAATTTTTCCGGTCAACTAGAGATAACATATTTATATTTGTCGCAAAACACTAACATTTATCTTTATTCAAATCTAAACATCCTTTCACACACAAGATCAAACATTGCAAAATAAATCAATTCTAAAAAGAATGCTCTAATTTTCAACAACAAAATATCATTTTTTTACAAAAAATGGAACAGTTAAACTTACAATTAAAAAAAAACAATAGATTTCCAACAAAATAGTTAATTTTTTAAACAATGTGATGAATTTTCAAATAACATGAATCTTCAACCAGAACACTTAGATTTCAAAACAAGAAGATGAATTTTCAACTAAAAAGATAAACATTTAACTGGAGTACTTCAATTTCCAACCATTGAGATGAATATTCAAACAAGAAGATTAATTTCCAAAAAGAAAGAATCATTTTTTAAGAAAAAATATAGAGTTTTAACAAAATAGTCGAATTTCAAAGTCAAAAAATAATTATTTTCAACCAAAAATGGAACAGTAACAATTTTTGTTCGAAAACCCAATTACAAACCAAGCATAAGAGTTTTCTACTAAAACAAAGAATCTCCAACTGGAGGAGTTGAATTTTCCGAAAGAGATGAATTAACTTCTACTGAAAAAGATAAATTGCCAACAAAAATTTGAATACTCAAATTTTCAATTGAAAAAAGGGATGTTTAACTTAAAAAATAGATTTTAAATTAAAACTATGGAATTTCCAATTAGAACAAGTTAAATTTTCAGTAGAAAAAAATTACTTTTAACACGAGAACTAACTTTCCACCAAAAAAAAAACCTAACTTTTTAAACAAATTATTACATTTTCACAAAAATGATGAAGAACCAAATGAAATTGTAAATGTTTAACTGAATAGTTGAATCTTAAACTAGAAACAGAAATACGAATTTCTAACTGAAATAAAGAACATTTAACTAGAATAGTTCAATGTTTGGAAAAAAATTAATTTTCAAACAAAAAATACAATTTTTCAACAGAATGGTTGAAATTTGAACCATAAAAATAGAAATTTTCAAACACAATGTTCAATTCAATAAGACAAATTTTTACCGAAATGTCGAATTTTGATTAAAGAAAAATCAACTTTCCATGAAAATGAAACAGTTAAATTTTCAGTTGAAGTAATTGACATTTACCCAAAACTGATGAATTTCCAGGTATGATAATGAATAGATGTTTTTTTTATCAAAAAGAGGAATTTTTAACTATAAAAATGAATTTTCTACAAGAAAGGCAAACTTTCCACGAAGTACATAAATTCTTGAAGGAATAGTTCCATTTTCAAAATCAAAAATCAATGTTTAACTAAATACTTGAATTTCCACCAAAAAAAGATGAATTGATTTTCAACAAATTAGTTACAATTTCAGCCAAGGGCGAATTTTGAATCGAAATTATGCAAGTTTAACAAGAAAATTTCATTTTCAACGAACAAGTTTAAATTTCAAACAAATAATCGATTTCTAAACTAAAACAGGATGAATTCGCAATGGACAATGTGAAGTATCTTTGTATAATATTTCAGAAATATTTCTTCTTCAGAATGCTACTTCAACTCCAAAGACTGTTCGAAGTACTATTTTTATTGAAAATTCTCTCTTGTGAATGCGAAATATAATTTGTTTAAAAAGTTACCGTTCCATGTTCCATTTTTTTTTCGGTTGGCAACTTAATAAATATTTTGTCATTATTATTATTATTATTATTATTATTATTATTATTATTATTATTATTATTATTATTATTGTCGAAAATTAATCTCGGGTCTTTTTGCCCGGTATTTTATCACCAGCCACGGACTAAGTCAAGTGCCTGATGAAGTCAAGATGTTAAAAATCAACAAATCTAAAAACAAAGATCGAAATTTGTTACGCAGATGTTTTCGCAAGCACAATATCAAGTTATTGGTGTGATATAAAGTTCGTCTCATAATGATGTTGTCATTACACAGCAGCAGAATTTATTATTATTATTATTATTATTATTATCATTATTATTATGTGAAAATTCCCTGTTCCAAGTGAAATTTTACCTCTTCACCGAAACTCCCTGTTCTATAATAACAAACTATTATTATTTTCTGAAATTCCCTACCATCAATTCGATTATCAAATTTGAGCCAGCTAAAAAAATTTCACAGAGCAACAAATTTGCAAAACTCTTTTCTTATAATGGAAAAAAATAATTCTTCTCTCATGACGTATAGATATATTCAAATATTTTGAGAATCAAATTAAAGGAACGTTACATTCTTCAAATCAAATTATAAGATCTCTTTTTGATTCATGAAAAGAAAGCTGTAATTTTTCATACTTTTTTGGTAGAATTTTTAATAGTCTAGGTTGAGTCAAGTAAATTTCCGGTTTTTAATTAGACTCCCAGTCATTTCTTCACCCTGAATTATTATCAAGTTTACTTTCAGTCGAAAATACTACGTAGTAAGGGGGGGGGGATCATTGAAAATTTCTACGCTTATCTACGGAAGGGGGAGGAGGGTCGAAAGTTGCCTAGAATTCAGCTACGTAGTTTATGGACGACCCCTATAGAAGAGTATCATGATCAAGTTTTTGCTTCAGAAAATTCATATGGTGATCATAAGCACAGTTCTAGTCCATTTTCCAGTAAATTCACTCCATATATTGAATTCTTAAATGACAAAAGTAAGGATATACAGTTTTTATTTCTGTATACCGAGAATGAGGTAATTCGATTTTTCGCATGCGTTCATTTTAGTTCACCTGGTATGCAGAATAGAGAGGAAGAGAGACCTGTTAAATCCAGAAAGAGCCCTGTCTAAGTCGACGCGTCTCGGCGTGTAATCTTTGTTTAAACACCTCTATTTGTAGATTCCCAATGACTTCAGGGAAAAGGAGAGTTTCCTGTTTTACGACGTCGTGAGTCAATTCTGGGCATACGCACACATGAGACCAGCACTCGGTATCGATAGATTATTCCAAATATCGTTTGGCTTTATTGAGTAGTAATTCGTGTAAGAAAATATTTGACGATAAGATATAGTTTTTGAGTGTATATAGCTCTTAAAGACGGATAGTTGGATCCAGCTTGTTTAATAATATGGATTATTTTCTAGAGAGAAGGAAATTCTACACGGAGAAAAATTGAGTGTCAAACTTTTAGTATCAAAATATCAAAATATTGAATGTCGTTTTGACCTTCCAGAATGTATCATGTACGATCAATAATTTTTTCTCTTCGGTCAGAGAGACTCTTTTTTTATGTTCAGCCGAACTATCCGCAGAAAATCAGACTTACCTCCAGGGATGATTGAATCGACACTCTAGGTTGATTAAGTTGGATGTATATTGATTTTACTTATTTTTACCATTCCAGAGTGTAAAGCTTACTATCTAGGATAATGTAATTTACACTGGAGTTGTCAAGTTAATCATTTCCAATTTAAGTGTTGCGCGCGCAAGTTGAAAGAAGCGCCATTTTTCACAAAGGACGCGCTAGTAAGGGGTTAAAACTTTGTCGAGTTTAGTGACTTATGTTATTTCGTTTCATAATTGTGAGTTTACTTGTGATTCGTGAAGTGCTATGTGCATCGAAATTTTTCTGCTGTGATTTGCATTTAAAATATCGGTGAGTATTCATTTTACTTAATGTAGAAGTCTTGATACTTCATGAGACAGACAGTTTTGAGGTTAGGGTTAGAATAATATAAGATAATGTTATAATATTATGCCTGTATTGTAAATGATTCGCAAGTACATTATAAATAACTCAAACTATAATTCTATTCTTTAATCTTCCACTTTTCATTTGCAGGAAATATCCACAATATAATGTCATCAGGATCAGCTACTGAATTTAATTCTAAGATGAAGCTGTTTTGATTATCAGAGATATAGTTGTTTTGACCATCCGAGATAATCATTTCGAGTATCTGAACATAATAGATTTATCACTCTTGGGGTAATCAAGTTTACACTCCAAGATAGTCAACTTTACTCTCTAGGATAGTGAAGCTAACCTTCAAATTTTGACACTCCGCGGATGGTACGCTACACCATCTAGAGGGCTGTCCCATAGTTGAACCTGAAATATGGTCAATCTTACACTCTAAATGTTCAGGTTGACCATCCAGTTTTCTCCGTGTAGGGTTCTATATCGCAGGGTACTATTCAGAAACAAAAACATATATCTGAGTCTCGCTTATTCTTCCAGAGAGTGTTATCACGTCCACAACTCTGTGCGATACTTGTACAGCAACCTTGTTAATGTCACAGCAGGCACTCGAGCAGAAGCAATTAAAAATAATTGCCACTCTTGTGTCTGATGTTACTGGAACAGAAGGTGCTAAAGACGATGAAACTATATTCAGTTAAAAGGAGAGAGTAAAAAATTTTTTATTACCATATAGATAGAAAATGAATCAAAATAGTTCTACTTCTATCATTAGGACGAAATATTTGTATTTTGCCTGCGGGTTAGGAAATTAATAACATGTGTCCGAATTACCCCTCGGAGTCAAATGGCATTGAATAAAAATTGAAGGTAATAAATAAACTTTTGTTGGTATTGAGTGCCAGAGTGCTGACATTCTTCATAGTGAAACTTGTCACTTTTGTTAAAAGATAAGAAAAGTAAATGGAGAATAATAGTAATAGATTGACTTTTGCAGGTTGCCCCTTGGCTATGCAATTTTTCTGTGAAACATCATTCGTTTACATCAAGCCTTTTACTGCTGCTTCCATCTCTCTTTCACTGAATAGTCAATCTTAAGAGACTTTTGAACTTTTCATGCATTTCAAAGGATGCAAAAATATATCGCTTATAATGACTGTTTCTGCAAAATCTAACTCAAGTAAAACAAAACACAAAAATAGATACAAACTGTACCTAATTTATGTATATAAGGCCCTTAAGGACACATACATTATAGGAGAGTATTTATAACTCACCCAATGATTAACAAATACTCGTAAAACCTACAATTTAGGACCACGGTTTAATACTTTTTATTTTAAGAAGTTGTCTCGGAAATCGGTATCACTTGTGATCATGATTATCTCAATCATGGTGTCGATTCGGCGGACGATTTCGAATTCCCGGTCATTTTCCGGTTTTTCACGGTCAAGTAGACGTAACATATTCATATTTGCCGAAAACCACCAATGCAAAATGAATCAATTTCGAAAAAATACTCTAATTATCAACAACAAATATCATTCTTGTACAAAAATGGAACAGTTGAGCTTACAATGAAAAAAATCAATTTACGACAACAACAAGAAAAACAACAAATTTCCAACAAAATAGTTCAGTTTCTAACCAATGTGATGAATTTTCAAATAACTTCATGAATCTTTAACCAGAACAGTTTAATTTCGAAACAATAACATGAATTTTCACCTAAAAAGACAAATATTTAACTGGAGCACATCACTTTCCAAATATGAAGTCGAATATTCAACAAGAAGATTGATATCCGAATAAAAAGACCTATTTTCAACCAAGAATGAAACAGTAACATTTTTAGTTTAAAAAAAAAACAATTTTAAAACAAGCATAAGTGTCTTATACTAAAAACGAGAATCTTTAACTGAAGGAGTTGAGTTTCCAGACATATGAATTGACTTTTACTGAAGAAGATAAATTGTCAACAAAAATTTGCTTACTCAAAGTTTAAATTGAAAAAAATGTATGTTTGAGTAAACAAATAGATTTTTAACTGAAACTATGGAATTTTCAATAAAGATAGGTTAAATTTCAAGCTAACAAAAATTAGTAATAACAAAAAAAAACAACTAAATTTAAACAAAAAACATATCTTTCTACAAACGAAAAAAACTGCCAGACCAATTATTACATTTATTCAGAAAATGATAGAGAATCAAATAAAATGTTTGACAAAAAATTGATTTTCAACCAAAAAAAGACCATTTCTCAACAGAATTTCTCAACTAAAAAAATAGATATCTAACTGTAGTACTTCAATTCCCAACCATGCAGGTCAATATTCGAACAAAAAGATTAATTTTCAGAAAGAAAGAATCTATTTCTAAGAAAAAATATAAAGTTTTAACAAAATAGTCGAATTTCAAAGGGGAAAAAACATTGTTTTTAACCAAAAATGGAACAGTAACATTTTTTAGTTTAAAAATCCAATTTTGAAACAAGCATGATTGCTTTCTACTCAAGAAAAGAATCTTTAACTGAAGGAGTTGAGTTTTCAAACAGATAAATTAACTTTTACTGAAAACCTAAATCGTCGACGAAAATTGTATTACTCAAATTTTAAATTTAAAAAATGAATATTAACTGCAAAAATTTATTTTCAACCGAAACTATGAAATTTTTGGTTGGAATAAGTTGAATTTTCAGTTAAGAAAAATTACTTATAGCACAAAAAACTATGTTTAAACCAAAGAAAGTACTAACTTTTTGAAGAAATGATTCCATTTTCACAAAAAATGATGAAGGAACAAATGAAATAGTAAATGGTTAACTGAAGTAATTGAATTTTACACCAGAAACAGAGAGACGAGTTTTTCACTGAAATGAGGAACATTTAACTAGAATAGTTCAATGTTTGGAAAAAAATTAATTTTCAACAAAAAAATACAATTTCTCAACAGAATGGTTGAAATTTCAACCATGAAAATAAAAATTCTCAATCGGAAATGGAATAGTGACATTTTCGGCTTGATATAGTATGTTGCATTACTAGGTGTGAAACACAACGATTACAACGAGTGTGAAGTTAGCTGCCCGAGCGGAGCAAGGGCTGCTATCACACGAGTTGCAGTCGTCGTGTTTTACTCCCAGTGATGCATATTATTTTTCATAACAACTCTATCGAAAACGAGATTTTCAGTGCTCGTATAGAGCGTGTTGAAACTGTGGAAAATCACACAACTCGCGATGCAAAATTGGTTCACTTTATGCACTCTAAATTCCTTGGAATGAAAGTTCATTCCATGTAACGACTGAAAAATGTTCATTCTCTTAGAATGAAATAATT
>WSXT02151146.1:0-10269 GCA_011762715.2 Neuroterus valhalla
AAACAATATTTAAATAATCAATTATTTAAATATTGATGAGACCAGTAGACAGAAAAAATTAACATCATAATATTATCAAAAAGATTAATTTTTTAATAAACATTCAAATTTTTTAATTCTAAAACCCCAAAATATCAATTATTTTCGAATCGTTGAACTTTCTACCATTAATAGAATAGATCTATTTCGCGGACAAAAACATTCATTTTCAACTGAAAAAATCTGCCCGCTGCGCGTGCTCGGCCTTTTTACTTTCCTACAATTGTATAAAAAGCTTGTGAAACTCAAAAGCGAAATGTCGACTACTTTAATTTGATGAGTGTGAATTCTTCTTTGTTAAAGCTTCTCCGGCTTTGACGAATACATACTCATCGCGTGTCCCGTGCTGCGCACTCGATCAAAATTTGTCCAAAACGGTAGAGTTGTGTTGTTGCCTAATTTTTTCACATGTTGTGTAGTTTTTCTAGAAATTCACATTTTTAATTTTATTTTTTACGATTGAAACAAAAACTACGTGTCCAATGGGAAAAATTATAACAAATATCCATATATTTTTTGGGTGAACAACTTTTCTCTATCAATCTTCTGTGTAAGCCTCAATCATTTTTTCAAAAATTTTCTTATTTTATCTTTATAGTTATCTTCCCTGATTGAAATGCATTCATTTTATGGCTTTTTATAAATGAAGCAAACACTACTTGCCCTATCAAAAAGTTAATTTTTTCAAATTTGTAGATCTTTTTTTGGTGCACAAATTTCGTTCATATACATTTTCCCGTCGCTTGCATAGTTTAATGAAAAAATGAATCTTTCTATTTTTCATCATTTTTTCTGCGACCAAAATTTGAATTTCCTTTTTTACGACAAACTCGAAAAGTTGTAAATATCATCCCGGAGGGCTCCCAAAAAGAAAAATTCTTTTCTTTAAACTTTTTTTCATATCTTGCGTGGTTTGGCTAAAAATTCTCATTTTCGTTTATATTTTCGAATTTTGAAAATGCCACAACTCTGAAAATTTTATTTATATCAAGAAGAAAAAATCATAAGGATAAAATATTTCATTTTTAACCTACTACGAGAAACCGTACTTACGGTTTCTGAGTATTGGAAAAGAAAGTCCAAAAAATTTTCAAAATGCTCCCGCTCTTTGATTTTTCATCCAAAATAGCTGGTTAACGAACTCGACTTGTCTTTTTGGTCCCTGAAATTGGGTGCCAAAGCACGATCGAATATGATCATTTTCTCGAAAGTTATCGAGTTCACAGAGCATTTTACATTATTTTTTGTGCGATAAAAATGGGAATTTTCAATTTTTTGAGAAAATCCAAAAAGTTGTATTCACCATCTTGTAGGGCTCCCAAAAAAAAACATTTTTTCTCTTAGACTTTCTTTTCAATTTTGCGTTAATTGGCTAAAAATTCTCATTTTCGTTTATATTTTCGAATTTTGAAAATGCCACAACTCTGACAATATTGTTTATATAAAAAAAAACATAAGGATAAATTGTTTCACTTTTTACCTACTACAAGAACCCGTACTTACAATTTTTGAGTCTTGGAAAAAAATCCAAAAAAATTTGCAAAATGCTCCCCCTCTTCTATTTTTGATCCAGAACAAATGGTTAACAAACTCGACTTGTATTTTTGGCCCCTGAAAATGGATGCCAAAGCACGATCGAATATGATCATTCTTTCGAAATTTGTCAAGTTCACAAATAATTTTTCATTATTTTTTGTGCATTTTTCAATCTGCGTTATTGGGCTCAAAATTCTCATTTTCGTTTATATTTTCGAATTTTGAAAATGCCACAACTCTGACAATATTGTTGATAGGAAAAAAAATCATGATGATATATTGTTCTACTTTTTACCTACTACAAGAAACCGTACTTACAATTTTTGAATCTTGGAAGAAAAATTCCAAAAAAAAGTTCAAAATGCTCCCCCTCTTCGATTTTTCATCCAAAATAGCTGGCTAACGAACTCGTCCTTTCATTTCCGGTTTTAAAAAAGTGAGCCTAAGCACAATCTAATAAGATCATTCCTTCGGAAGTTATTGTGTATACAGACGACGACGACAACAGAGTAAAAACTACTTTTTCATCATACCTCAATCGAAAATTCGACTTTCGATGCCTGTGGAGCGGGTCGAAAGTCGAGTTTTCGACCCTAGGGTCGAAAGTGACAGATCAATGCAAATGGCGGTGTTCTGTGTACATTGATCTGTCACTTTCTTCCCTCTGGTTGAAACTCGATTCTCGACTCGCTTCACAGGCATCTTCAATCGAATTTTCGATTATTGGTATGATGAAAAATAGTATGCGCAACTCGGGGCGAAGCAACGATTTCACTCGTGTGTATCTGCCCTCGCTTCGCTCAGGCAGCTAACTCACACTCGTGAAATCGTTGCCTTTCGCCCCTTGTTGCGCAATATACTATTTCTGAATCAGGAGGTCTCAATACGTGGAGATATCATAAATTCCGCGAAAGTCAATTTTCACATAAAAGCAATACCTTCTCACTATGATGAGAATGTAAAAAGAACAATTTTATAGAACATAGTTAAGTTTTCGAAAAATCAGAATAATTTTTAATCAGAACAGATCAATTCGGAACCAAAAATGTAATAGTAGACTCTTCAATGGAGAATAATTAACTTTTGAGGAAAAATTGTCCAATTTTCTAATTGGGCTCTATTCATTCAGTTTACATTAAAAAAAAATATGAGAAGAGGAAGAGAGGATTTTTCTTGAAAATAGGGGTGAAGAGGGATTTGAAAAAGGGAATAGGAGGACAATCTGAGAGCCTCTGAAGATATTCTGAAAAAATGTGAAGAGATTTTCTGAATTGATCGGGAGATTTTCTGAAGAAAAATCTGGGAGAGCTGAAGATTTATTTTTTTGCAACCTGGCAGCACTGGTTCGCACCCGCTTCGTTTCCAGGTGGATAAAGACACTTCGGGCACACGTCACACACACGAGAATGTATCATTTCGGTGCAGGTTTGTAAAAAAAGAAAATCGTTGTGTCGTGGGACACGCGGCAGATGTCAATAACCCGTTTAGAATTTTCATTCGGGCATTCACGCGGGCTAGTTGCTTTGCTGGAGTGATAGAACTGTCGTCTGTATAAGTGTGCGTGTGTGTATGAGAAAGAGAGAGAAAGATTCGTCGTGAGCGCCAGCATGCGAGTTGAAGAGGAGCAGCTGAGCTAAAAGGTGGTGGGGGCCGCCCTCCTCTGGTCTTTAGTTTCCCCTCTTGTGCTATTTCCTCCATCAGATGTTGAAATCTTAATGAAGACCTCATCCTTTTTTCTTACGTATTGCGTGCGTGCCCTAAAGTCTCAAGAGATGTTATTTACATTAGAAATATTCCTTGTTAACTACAGTTTGACAATAAACTTGCCATCTCCATAAAGTCAGTCTGTACTTTACGAACGTCGTATCTGCATAAATAAGACTTCGAATAAGACGCAATCTCATTTATCCCTCGATTTATCCTTCATCGACGACTTCAAAGCTCCGTTGCACCCCTTTTCCCCTTCTGATAGATCGATGTTAAACTCTGTTCCTCATTCTTCGAGAGATTTCTCATGTGTGCGCTCTCCGCTCGCCATTCGTTTCTTTAATTCTAGCTAGCCTCAACTTGTTACACCCCACCCTGGTAGGAATTTATGTCAGCGTAAGCCAATGTCTATACTGTACGAGTGCGCCTGCCAGCGTGGACGATAAATTAAGTCCTAGCCTATGGAAAAGACTCCACTCCAAATACATTTTCACGCCGATTTGTTCGAGCTCAATTAACGACTCTTTATCTATTTTTCTCTCTTACTTTCCCTCGCTAACTCGGCTAACTCGATCCTACGGTTTGTTTTTATCACGAGTGAGCCGTACCATAAAATCATCGCTGAAGCTCGATTGGCCATTATGACCAATGATAGCAACCATGCATGCAACTCGAGCTCTGGTGGAGTTTATCGTGGGATTTCCCAGAGGTGATGAGGAAGTATTTATTTTATGAATTTTCAAGTGGAACGGGATCATTTCAACAATTTCTGGATGCTTCGATCATTTACTTTAGGTAAAACGTTTTTTTTTTATTAAATAAATTTTTGATGTTTCGTAACTTCTATTTATTATTTTTTCATTTTTGTTAATTAAGTTACATTCGTATCTTCGTTTATCTATTTTTTATGTGTAAACATTGAATTTTCAGAACGGACGATCGTTTCTCCACACTTCTACAGCCTACTTCCGCCTCGATTTCCGCGCTCCTTCGTCCATTCGCTTAAAAGTAACTCCGGAGTGAAATCGAAGTATTGTTTCAATCGAGGGGCTGTTCACCCAGAAAAAGTATGGAAGATATACTTTAAAAAGCAGAAAAAGTATCGAAAAGTATCCGAAAATCTCTCAAAATTTTGAAGTATTTAAAGTATCTGCGGCCGGTCGGACGCAGCGGTACGATCGGTCGAAAAAAAAATCGGTCCATGTGTACGGCTCTCCGCTGCGAGTGGCTGTCGGACAACCCGACCGCGCCCCGGGTAGTCATACTTTTTGAACCCTCTGATACTTCAAAATGTGGAAAAAGTATCCAAAGTATCCGATACTTTCTTGATACTTTAAGAGTGAACAGCCCCTCGGTTTCAATTAACACATAACATACTACATAGACAGCATGAATGTGGCATTAGCCCTCGGCCTAATTAAATTTTTTTTTCATGTTCGCTGGGTAGAAATCAGTTCTTTATGTATTAAAAAGTACGTGCGAAAGAATTTGGAATTTTGGGACTCGATTAACACGTGCCGCAAGGCACCTGAAGTTTCCCATAAGAAATAAACGTAACAAACAGGCTAAAAAGATTATCATGAGAAAAAAAAAGAATTATTATTTGAATCATATCAATTCCATGTATTTTTTGACATAGAATACGACGGCATCATTGGTCTTATCCTAAAACTCACTTAAAAAGCGCTGGAAGTGGAAAACCCGAGGTAAAACCTCAATAAATCCTTGTTTTCCGTGATTTTTCACGTCTAGCGTTTTTTACGTAGACTTCATTATCACATTGTATGCTACGTAAAAAAAAACATTGAAAACATGTATCACGCTCTGGAAAATATTGTAGCGTTGTTTCAGAATTTGAATCAAATAGACATTTTAGCCTAGCCGAGCAGAGCTGATCCTCGGGAAAATTACTTACAACTATTTTCACAATTTATTATGCATGTTTTTTATGTATTTTTTCACATAGAATACGATGGTGCAATCCGCATTATAATCAAATCTGCGTAAAAACGCGAGGACTGGAATGCCACTAAAGACAAGCATTTTTCTCTATTTTTGGCTTTTAGGACTTTCTGAATGGGTCTTATATTGTAAAAATTCGACAAAAGAAGCAATGAAAAATGGTTGACATGCTAAGTGCGTAGAAGTCAAGAATAAGAGTCATATAATATACGAAATATTAAAAAATAGCAGATTGAAAAGTAATAATTAATAGATTTCTATTTTTGATTATTTTTAATCTATTTGAAACAAACAGTAATTTCATTATTATGCAACAGTAAAGAAACACAACAAATTAGAATTAAAAAATCTGCCCGCTGAGCGGGCACATCCTCATCCCGCACTTTGCGTGCGGCTCGCTTCGCTCGCAAGTTTGAGAGCGCCTATGGCGAGCGTCTTTCGGATCTCGCGCTTCGCGCTCGATAGTAATCTCACCTCGCACTCGGTTATGATTTTACCTCGCGCTACGCGCTCGGCCTTCATACCTCTTTACAGTTGTATAAAAAGCTTGTGAAACTCAAAAGCGAAATGTCGACTACTTTAATTTAATGAGTGTGAATTCTCTTTTTTTAAAGCTTCTTCGGCTTTAACAAATACATTCTCATCGCGTGTCTCGTGCTGCGCACTCGACTAGAGTTTGTCCAAAACGATAGAGAAGTTTTGTTGCCTAATTGTTTTCACATCTTGTGTAGTTTTTCTAGAAATTCGATTTTTTAATTTTTATTTTATTTTTTACGATTGAAACAAAAACTACGCGTCCAATGGGAAAAATTAAAAGAAACTTACGGATATTTGTCGGGTGAACAACTTTTCTCTATCAATCTTTTGTGTTAGCCGTAGTCATTATTCCAAAAATTTTATTATTTCATTTTTATAGTTTTCTTTCCTGATTGAAATGAAAATTAAATATCCTGTTAAAGAAGTTGATAACACATTTAAAGATATTTTCCTGGTAAAGAACTTGGGTCTATTTGATTTTTCCTAAGCTTGTGTGAATTGTCCAAAAGTTCATTTTTTTATTTTTATATGCTTTTTTATAAATGCAGCAAAAACTACTTGTACCTTACATAGTTTGGCCAAAAAAATAAATTTATGAGAAAATTCGAAAAGTTGTAAAGATCATCCTGGAGGGCTCCCAAAAATTAAAATTTTTTTTCTTCAAACTTTTTTCATATCTTGTGTTGTTTGCGTGAAAATTCTCATTTTTGTTTATATTTTCGAATTTCGAAAATGTCACAACTCTGACAATTTTGTTTTTATCAGAAAAGAATCATGAAGATAATTTGTTTCACTTTCTACGTAATACAAGAAACCGTACTTACAATTTTTTACTCTTGGAGAAAAAAATCCAAAATTTTTAAAAAAATGCTCCCCCTTTTCAATTTTTGATCCAAAATAGCTGGTTGACGAACTCGACTTGTCTTTTTGGTCCCTCGAAATGGGTGCCAAAGCACGATCGGATATGATCATTCTTTCGAAAGTTATCGAGTTCACAGATTATTATTTTTTGTACGATTAGAATGGGAATTTTCGATTTTTTGAGAAAATTCAAAAAGTCGTATTTACAATCTTGTAGGGTTCCCGAGAAGAAACATTTTTTTTTCTTTGACTTTCTTTTCAATCTTGCGTTGTTTGGCTAAAAATTCTCATTTTCTTTTAGATTTTTGAATTTTGATAATACTATAACTCTGACAATTTTGTTTGGATCGAAAAAAATGATGGGAATAAATTGTTTCACTTTTTACGCACTACCACAAATCGTACTTACAATTTTTGAGTTTTGGAAAAAAATGTTCAAAATGTTCTTCCTCTTTGATTTTTCATCCTAAATAGCTAATTAACGAACTTGGCCTGTCTTTTTGGTCCCTCAACATGTGTGCTAAAGGGCAATCCAATCCGATCATTCTTTCGAAAGTTATCGAGTACACAAATTACAGACCACAGACAGACACCTTCGTAAAAACCATTTTTTTCTGGCTCAGGGGGTCTCAAAACGTGGAGATTTCATCAAATCCGTGAAAGTCAATTTTCACATAAAACCAATACCTTCTCATTCAGAACGAGAATGTAAAAAATCATAACTTAATATTATTGTAAGAATACAAATCTAATCATTGTCACTTTTGAAAACTTCATAATTTCTGTCCACTAACAAAAACAAAGATTCTTTTCAGTTTTCCACTTCGAGCTCTTTTTAAGTGAGTTTTACGGTAAAGCCAATCTAGAGTTCTAAATTCCTTCCGCGCATACGTTTTAACATATGAAGAATTGATTTCTACCTGTCGAACATGAAGAAAAAAAAATTGTCTTAATCCGAGGGCTAGAGTGGCATATGATAGAAATCTTTCTGAAATCTTTGCCATTTTTGCGCATTTTTGTAGAATCTTTTGGAATTTTCAAAAAAGATAACTGCAACCAAAAGATTTTGGTCTCAGTTAACGTTTCTTTGCAATTCACTAAAATATCTCAAGTATTTCGTAATCTCTTGTAATACTGCGGAAAATTATTGACAATTTTGAGATCTCACCTTGGATCTCACTGAAATATTGTATAATTTTTTGAAGATTTTACAAAGATTTATTTCTTCCTTGAATTAGGTATTATGATTTCAGGAATATTTAATGTTTATGGAATGTGTTCACATATAAATCGAGACATAAATCTACTAAGTGTTCTTGTTAAGAAACATCCTCGGAAACATCATTAAGATAGTTCAGTCATAATTTCCCGAGTTTTCAGATTTGTTAGCATCCTCGCATCATTCACTACCAATTTAAAGAATAAATGAAAGGAAAAAGAGATATTTTCATCCCACTGATTAATTATCTAATATTATTTCAATTTGTATCATTTTTAACTGATGTATTTTCAATTGGAAGGAAAAATGCTGCTGTCCCATGGAAGAAAGTGACTTTTTCCATAGTGACTATTTTCAGACATATTTGCGTGAGAAAATAACCTTTATGGCAAAAGTCACTTGCTAGGTTTTTCTTTTGGATAGCAGAATGATAGATTATTCGAGAGATTTTTCTATAAATCTACATACGCTTCTGGCCGGATTTTTTCAATTTTAAAGGAAACCTCTCGGATGGCATCAAAAATTAAAATAAATTCCTTTTAACATTTTCTTCAATAAATAAAAGCTGGTAGAAATTAATAATTCTACCTCGAATTCAACAGAAGACGCATTTCGAAGCAACTAGTTGAAGGTTTTAAGATTTCAAAATCGAATTTCAAAAGACTTTAAAGTTCGAAAATAAATCAAGAATTAAGCTTCAAAGGGGTAGAAAGAGGGAAACTTATAATGAACCTCGTAATGAACTGAAATCTTTAAAAATTCGAAATTCGAAAAGAACTGATTTTCAAAATTCATTCATCCAGTCGGAAAAGTTACACGTATTGGAAAAAATAATGGAAAGTTACGCATAGCTACTACGCATAACTTTTTTGCTTGAGAAACTTGGAAAATAAGATTCATGTGTAATATAATTCCGAAATGAAAGGAATGTGAAATAAAGTCCTCGATGCGAGCCTCGATGGCAAAAGTTCCAAATTTGAAAGCGTTCTATACCAGATAAAATCTTTTATCTTTTAAATTCAAAAAGACTTCGATGTAAAGAATTTTGTATTTCGGGACATCGACAGAAACCGAAAGAATTTGTTTTTAAATATCAATATTGAAATATCTGAATATCTGCATATCTGAAAATATTACACTTTCTAAATCCAAAGTCCTAAAATTTCAATTTGAAATATTATAATGCAAGATATTCTACTCGATATTCTAGTTATTTGTTCCCAATTTATAATACACAAAATTATATTTTGAAGTTCCATTATTGTTGAACTACAATATATGCATAAATAATCCATGTCCCTGGTGTTCGGAAATCTAAAGCCCCCAAAAGAACTCTATCATGAATAATTTTTTTCTATTTGCATTATTGTTATCTTCTCCGATGTATCTACTTCAAATATGTAATCAAATATAATGCACTTGTACATAAGTTACTACCCCCTTGGAAATTTTTTAAAATAATGCCGCGTTCATCGCGTCCCTTTTATCTCTTTAGCAACTCTTTCCATCGCAAAATTTATACGATCCAATATCCAGCGAGATTGTATATACATCACAACTTGGTGGGAGTTGGAGCGAACGTTACGAACACATTGAGCGCATAAAACGGCTTTAAGCCGCCAAGCGATAGCGGTGCCTTTGATGTTCGTCTCATCTCCACCCAATGCTCTGAGCTCTGAATGACACCTTCATTCTTGTCAAAACAGTTTCTTTACCTGAAATCAGATTTTTGTGCAATTTCAGGGGAACTGCATATTTATTGCACAGATTTCAGAGAAGTATTTTGAAAAATTTTTTAATTGCGTAATAATTATTAATAAACAAAAATCAAATAGGTCAAAAAAATTGGAAGAAAACTCGAAACTCAATATAATGTAAAGGTTTGTAAGACTGTTGTTCGGATCATGTGAAAATCAAGGTGAAAGGAAGGAAAATTTGAAGGAGCGGTGGAAATTCCATTCGGAAACTGCATTTTTTTCTATCGTAAAAAAAAAATTTTTCCAACTTTTTTTTATACTGAATCGAATCGTTCTTTTTACAATCTAACGGCATGCTACATGTTTAAGGAACACATTAATTTTCGAATATTACATTGTCATGATAATGAGAAGGTATTGGTTTTATCGTGAAAATCGACATTCGCGACTTTTTCCAAGACTCAAAAATTGTAAATACAATTTCTTGTAGCACGTATAAAGTGAAACAGTTTATCCTAATCATTTTTTTCGATAAACACAAAATTGTCAGAGTTATGGTATTTTCAAAATTTAAAAATTTAAAAAAAAATCTGCCCGCTGCGCGGGCACATTCTCGTGGTGCGCTGCGCGCGCAGCTCGCTTCGCTCGCAAGTTTGAGCGCGCCTAGGGCGCGCGTTATTCGGATCTCGCGCTTCGCGCTCGATAATGTAT
>WSXT02151157.1:0-10269 GCA_011762715.2 Neuroterus valhalla
GCGTGGCGGTCTCGGGTAGATGAGGCAATGAACTTTCGAGTTCCAAATGCTGATAAATAATAAAATAATAATAATAATAATAATATATTTTATATATACCACTTATTCATAAGATGTGGGGTTTTTTATTAATATCGTGGAAAATTTTACCAAAATTAACAAATTTCATTTTTAAGCAAAACTATGCGAGGTATTAAAATAATTGAAACTACATAAATTTTTTACCTTCAAAAAATCTACAAATTTACTGTCGACTTTTTTTCGATTGGAAGAATAGTTTCCGTTTTATTCGCGATAACGCACTTACAAAAAAAAATTCCATCTCTTAGCCAAACAATAAAAGACAGGATGAAAAAATTTATAGAAAAATTTTTCATCGTTCTACAAGTTTCACGTGCAATTTTTTGCAATAAGGTCTATATTTTTTTTTTTAATCGTGGTAACGCTTTTTAGACAATGTAAAATTCAATTCGCTAGCCAAACTATGTGAGATGGAAATATTAGTGGCGAGTATTGTAATGAGAATGTGTTTCTTAAGGCCAGTAGAGCCTCAAGTAAACGAAATCTTAAAAAAAGATTCTATCAAAAATATAAAAAAAATCAATAATCTTCATAAATGTAGAGGTTTTCAGCAGTTTTGCAAAATTTGCAACACTGTGTATACATTACATGTATTGTAAACTGAACCAAGCAAGTATGAAGCCGAGCGCGAAGCGCGAGATTCGTATGACGCGCGCCTTAGGCGCTCAAGCCTGCGAGCGAAGCGCGCTATGAGAATGTGCCCGCGCGGCGAGCAGATTTTTTTTGTTTTAATCGTGACAACGCTTTTCAATCAACGGAAAATTCAATATAATAGCCAAACTATGTCTGATGCAAATATCAGTGGCGGGTATTGTAATAAGAATGTATTCCTTAAGGCCAGTAGAGCCTTAAGTAAAGTTGATATGAAAAAAATTCCATCAAAATTGAAAAAGAATTCAATATCTTCATAGAAGTAGAGGCTTTCAGCAGTTTTGCAATATTTGCAACTCTGTGCAAGCATTACATTGTAAACTGAATTAGACACGTATGAAGCCGAGCGCTGAGCGCGAGGTGAAGAAAAAACCGAGTGCGTAGTGCGAGGTAAATACATTATCGAGCGTGAAGCACGAGATCCGAATGACGCGCACCTTAGGCGCGCTCAAGCTTGCGAGAAAAGCGAGCCGCGGGCGTAGCGCGCCATGAGAATGTGGCCGCGCGGCGGGCACATTTTTTTGTTATAAAAATTTAATAACTTGATTGAAAGTTGAATTCATTCGTTACTAGTAATTTTTTACAAAAACTGAACTCTTTTGTTGGAAATTCATTTTCTTAGATGGAAAGATCATCTTCCTTGGTGGAATAAAATTATTTTTCCTTTCAAGAAGAGTTTGTGTTCGACAATTCATCTTTTTTGCTTGGAAATTCAATTATTCTCAAGAAATCCATCTTTTTGGAATGGAAATTCACCTTTTTGTTTGAAAATTGAACTTTTTGTGGTTGACGTTTGATCTTTTTTGATGAAGATTTTTGACAACTTGATAAGAAGTTGAATTCCTTCGTTAAAAATTGATTCTTTTTTGAAAATTCAAATGTTTTGTTACAAATTCGTCTCTCTAGGTAGGATTTTTTTCTTTCTTGAGGAATGGAAATTTTTTTTTTTCTCAAGATAAGTTTTCGAAATAAACTTCATTTTTCTTGGTAGGAAATATACCTTCCCTCCAAATCTTCGTCTTTTCAGGATTGAGATTTGACTTTTTTTTCAGATGAAAATGTGTGCAACTGAATGCGTATATTCTACAAGTCTTTTTATAATTGCTTATATTTTAACCTAAAATATCGAAAGTTTTGTATTTATTTCAAAAAAGTGTATGATTACATTGGCTTTCGTATACTTGAAGTTGTTACACACATGTTGGTGTTGAATTTTTTCTCAGATATTTCAAAGCATAAATATACAGATTATTCCTTTCATTAAGAAAAAAACAATGAAGAATCTTACGCATACTCAAAAAACATTCAAATTTTTAAAGACTTATCTTGCGCGAATTTATTCTAACTTTCAAATCATATTATAAATTATTCAGAATTCAAAGCATGTTTTTCATAGGTCATTTAGCTGGAAATTAGTATCTCCATAAGGAATTCTGATATAGAATCCTAATGTTTGAAAAGGGACTTGAGATTTATAAAAATTTTAGGTCGTATTACTCCTTTTTCACATGGAAATTAAAACTTTTTATTGAAAAGAATCGTCATGATTCCTGATTTCCAGGAATCCTGAGCTATTCCACCATTGACACGTTTGGGAGATTGTAAATTACTAATAAATTAAGTTGCTGACTTTTTGGAGTTTTATTGACAGCAATCGACGTTGAATAAGAAAAACCATCAGATCTTATGGGTTCATAACTTCTAAATACTCGAATTTCTTTACCAAGAACCATAAGATTTAGAATCAATAATTTTCGTTTAAAATAATAAAGGTTGCGAGTTCGAACAATTTCAGATAGTGTAAGTGTCTATCTTTGAGAATTTTAATTTTTGTGCCAAAAACTAATCAGATGTCAAACACGAATAATGTCTTTCAATAATTTTCATGTTTTAAAATTGGCGTAATATACCGAAAATCAGTATTTTCAAACAAAAACTATTCAAATTTGAACAAAATTAGGAATGTTCCAACGATATTGAATTATTTAAGTGTTTTCGTAGGACATTTCTACTTCCAATTTGAAAAATTAAATTGCTGAGAAAATCCATAACAATCCTAGGCTTTTTGGTTCTAGATTGATAAAGATCCTAAAACAGATTCAAAATTTTAGAACCATTTAGGGTTATGTTAGCATCTCCATCTATAATCGGTTTTTCTCAACAAAAATCATTGGATTTTGATTAGGATTTAAAATTCTCAACAATTTCCCGTTTTTTTCATAAGAGTTTCCCTTCTCGCAAATAATATCTGTTCCCAATCGTATATAAAAATTATTCATGTTGAAACCTTTTTCTACTAACTATTTGTGTAAGGATTCTATTATTTTGTAAGAAATACGTCAATTTTGGGTTGAATTCAACTGTTTATCATCTGAAATTGAAATTTTGTTCGGTTCAAATGTCAAATATTACATGTTTTTTTAGAATCCGTATTTTTAGTTCAAAAAAATGTAATTGGTCCAAGGTCAATAAATCCATGGATAATAAATTTATTGAGATTCAAGACTTATAATCGCAACTAGAAACTCAACTATTTGGTTTCAGATTATACAATTTAATCGTGAATCGAAATGTTTGGTAACCACTTGACTTATATGTTGGAAACTCACTTTATTGGATGCAAATTTAACTATGGTATTTAGTTGAAAATTGAAATTTTTCTTTTGAAATTTCAAGTAATTGATTGAAAGTTGAACCGCTTTTCTGAAAATCCATTTATTTTGAAGAATAAATTCTTCAACTTAAAATGTCGACTACATATTTTAACCAAACTTGAATAATGAATATTATACATGTATAAGCTTCCATTTTACGATAATCATCCCACACACCGTAAAAACTTTGAGGAAATTGCGTTTGTAGGTAAAAGAATATTACGTTAATTAATGAAAAGTTATCATACATATCTTATGGAAATTTTTTAATGGAAATTTGGGTTTATCATCTTAAGTTACCATAATCTACCCGTAAAATTACTATAAATTACCGAAAATTTTCATGAATTCTAAGAAATGTATGGAAATTTTTCAAATTAAATTTTTAGTAATTTATGGTAAGTTACCTCTAAATCCTGTACGAATATTTAACCTCTTCTCTGTGCTGCTGCTAATCACGCACGCACTGTGAGATTACTTCAAATTACGGAAAATTTTCCTGAATTTCTGGAAATTTTTAAATTGAATTTTGGGGTACTCATATTAGGTTACCATGAATATACTGTGAAATTAGTATGAATTACCGAAAATTTTCATAAATTTCCGGAAATTTCTGGAAATTCTCGAATTGAATTTTGAGCCACTCATCTTAGGTTACCGTGAATATCCTGTGAAATTACTATAAATTACCGAAAATTTTCATGAATTTCCGGAAATTAATGGAAATTTTTAAATCGGATTTTGGGTGCCTTCTCTTAAGTAACCATAAATTACCGTAAAATTACTATAAATTACCGTAAATTTTCAATTTTCATTCATGGAAATTTTAAAATTGAGTTTTAGGCTACTCATCTTGAATTATCCTGAATTACTTGTGGAATCACTCCAAATTACCGAAAATTTTCATGAATTTCCAGAAATGTATGGAAATTTTCATATGAAATTTTTAGTAATTAATGTGAATCACCTATGAGGATACCATAAATTACCGACAATTTCCAGAAATTTCCGGAAATTTTTCAATTGAATTCTGCTCGCCTTTTCTTGAGTACCCAGAGATTATTTGTAAAATTACTATAAATTACCGAAGATTTTCATACATTTCCAGAAATGCACGGAAATTTTCGAATTAAATTTTTAGTAATCTATGGTAAGTTACATGTATGAATACTATAAATTTCTGGAAATTTCCCTCAATTTTTGGAAATTCTTAAATTGAATTTTGGGTTACTCATCTAAGGTTACCATAAATATCCTGTAAAATTATTATGAATTTCCAAAATTTTTCGGAAATTTTCAGAAATTTATGGGAAATTTTCAAATTGAATTCTAGGTTACTTACCTTAAGATACCACAAATTACCTGCACAATTACTATAAATTACCGAAAATTTTAATAAATTTCCAGAAATGTTTGGAAATTTTAAAATCATATTTTCAGTAATTAATGGTGACTTAACTTTGAGAATACTATAAATTACGGAAAACTTCCTGAATTTCTGGGAATTTCTGAATGTATGGAGATTCTCAGAGTAAATTTTCATCAATTTATGCAAGTTACCTGTGAGCATACTATAAATTACCGGAAAGTTTCAGAAATTTCCGGAATATTCATCCTTTTTTGCTCGAAATTCAACTTCATGGTTGAACGTTGTCCTTTTTGTTGAAAATTCATTCATTTTATGATGAAACTCTCTGGATTGAAAATGCATGGGAATGAGAAAAAAAAACGTCTTTTATGTAGATTATTGGATTGGTTTGTTGAAAATTCATGTTTTTGTTTTAAGATTCGAATATTTTGAAAGAAAATGTTCCTATTCTGATTGAATCAAACTGTTTGAGAAAATGTATGTTTTGATGGTAAATAATTTTTGTAAAATGGTCTTTTTGGTAGGAAACTAATTTCCTTCGTAACAAAAATCGACTTGAAGGTTAGAAATTTCATGTATTTAGCGGCAAATTCTTTCATTTTGTCCAGGGTTCGTTTTCTGGGAACTGGCTCCATCAAAGTTATATTTTTCAAATAAAAAATCGAACTATTGAGTCGGAGGTTCGTCTATTCGAATCAAAAATAAAATTTTATAAGGTAAAATATGATATTATGATTTGTTTTTAATGCAACTGTTTTGGTTGAATAATTTATTTTTCCTGTTTCAACCTGGACGTTTGGTTGAAGACAAACTTTTTGTGAAATTAAGGTTTTTTTATTTCACTCCAACTATAAAGTTGATATCTGGCAGTCCTGAAGATTAAATATGAAAAACCACTCAATTCAGACGAATACTCTCAAATGTCTCTGTTAAAGTTTAACAAACAGCATGACATCATTCAATTATTCCTATTTCAATCTATTTATTTATTCCACTCTTCTCATTACTCGTTATAAAATCAGCAATCGTGTGTTTTGAAAACGATGAAAATGAAAGGAAACGAAGTGTCTCCTGCGGCCTCTCTCACCCTCGAAAGTAGCAAAAGTTCGGCAAGTGTCCAGCATGATACTATTCATCATTTTGAGGTTATGTAACCTACATTAATTCCAATCCTAGTCACAGGAATGCATTTCTACCCGCACAAGACTTGAGGAGAGAGGAGAGTATGTAACCCACATTACTTCCATGACCAGATTCACCATTTTGAGGTTACGTGACGAACATTATTCCCATGACCTGTCACAGGAGTGCCTTTCCGCCGCCCATGATACTGCGTGAAAGAGAAAGGAATGTGAAAATAATTTTGTCTATCATTTCTAGACTTCGAACTTCCAAGGGCGAGAGTTGCCGCAGGGAGAGAATCCGGTGCAGGAGACTAACCACAAAATTGCCAATCAATTAACATTCTCTCGCAGGAGAGACTTGCTCAATTTTTTTAGTTTTTCGAAATTCAAATAAGGACATTCGGGGAAGTTTTCAAAAAAATAAAGTAAAAGGATTCGTTGTTCTTCATAAAAATTATCGGGAATAAAAGATATCTCTGGAAATTTTTTTTTTATTTGGTAACTAAAAAAATTTTTTCCCCATCACACGGAAAATGAAACGCGTGCAAGGCGCGTGATTCATGATGCTATTCATTAAAAGCGGACATACACACGAAATCTCTCTGTCAATCTCATGCACTATTTCAATACAAATTTGATACATAAAAGATAAAGTGCGTTAAAGTGAAAAATGTTTCCAAGAACGAAAGGGGAGAAACCAACCGCAGCTGCTATGGGCAAAATTGAAATCACAGAATCTCGTGAAATTTGAAGGTTATAGAGACTACCATGGACGATTGGTTATAAGAAAATAAAAAGAAGAAAAAAAATACTGTTTTCCTTATAAAAGTAAACGGCGGACGCGTGCATTTCCTGGGTTCCGTATTTGTGGCTCATACGAAAATTGGAATTTCTATATAACTGTTATGTGCTACGCTTTTAACAACGTTCACGCTCGACATTCCAAACGAACGTATCGGAAATGTGACAGCCTCGGCTGTTATACCCTATAATATAGCTGCAGGCAAATAGCACAAATTCGAGTGTAGTTGTGTTATACACACAGCTCTCTCGTTGGTGCGTTTAATCGAAAAATCAACAGTCGAAGAGAGCAATTAGGTTAGAAATCTTCCACCGAATAAATAGAACTCTGAATTACATTTGAACGTACTGCGAATAAAATCCTCTGCTTTCCTTCACTTCAAACTAAATACCGAATTTCCGCTTTGTACAAATTTCACTGAAGCAAAAAGTCTAAACTTAATGGATATTGTACAATTGTAAGTGCGCCATTATACGAACCCAGAGTGAGCAATGCATGAAAATTCGAAATATTGGAAACCGTTTATGATAAATTTAGTGTAAAAGTCCGTATTATGAGTTCAGTATTCAGATTTTCTATGATTTTGAATGATGTAGTAACTTGTAAAACAATTACTCTCAGATTGTTTGTTCAAAAACTTTAACTTCAGGAAAAGTTTCAAGGTAAAAAAAAGGTTAAATTAGGGATCTGAAGACCTAGGTAATGCCAGACAGAATAAGAGAGTAACGATCTACCAGAAATGGCAACTGCCAGTAAAGTGGCGACCTTTGCGGCCACTTGTTCAGAATAGGTCCAAATTATTGATATATAAATAAGATATTGATTTTTGTATCCACGACTCGTTTGGTGGTGCAGAATACTGCATGTCAGAAACCGCGTCAGCAAATGATTGTGGGATTCTAAGAGTGGACAGGTGTGCGGCGCGTGGACCTAAGTAGGTACACTGCACGTACTCAATCTGACTTCAGCCCGGCGCCGACCTCAGCCGAACGGAAAGATACACACGAAGCGTCTATCCTGCGATCAAAGGCATTTGATTCGAATATTTTGCCAGCTACAATCTTCGAGTGAAATGAGCCCAGCTGTGTGTTTTCAACTGTCAGGTACTCTGCGATTAGTGTTTCCAGGTTTTCCTCATAATTTTCAGATAATGCAATTGGAGAATCATTGTGTATGATAAAATCATTCAATTTTACAGCAGCAGAAATTTCACCAAATCTAGCCATTTTAACGAAAGTTTCACACTTTTCATGATTTTCCTGCACTGAGAAAAAAATTGGAAGATTACGGATCGAATGAAATCTCCACGAACTTGGTCTCGCTCACTGTCAAGATCACAGCGATAAACACGATGCTCTGAGTTTTAAAGCTCTATCTACCGCTCGACCATCAATGTCCAAGGAATATTCATCCAAATCAAATGGACAGGTATTTAAATCAACTAAATGATTATTTGGTTCAAGTATTGATACTTTGATATGTAAATTCAATTCTACGAATCGGAAAAATCATTTCCTTTGACCGAAAAAATCAATATTCATGTGTGGATAATATTCTGTTCATCCAAAGAAATGCTTGAGTGGTATAAAAGCATTACTCTTTGATTAAGAAAAATATATTCCTAACCTAATAACTGTCCTTTCGAGATTAGTAATTATTGCATTCATATTAATAAACCTGAATACTTGATTTGATGACAATTATTTGATTCAATACACCCTTGCCTATACAAAGAATCAAACGTCAAAGAAATCATTTTCTTGATTAGAGAAAATAATAATTCAAATATTTTCTTGATCCCGAAGAATGCAATTGAAGTCAATGCATTTCCTTGATCAAAATTTTATGTTCAGTGCAGGAAAAAAATTAACAGTGTGAAACTTTCGTTACAATCTCTAGATGTGAGAAAATTCCCGCTTCTGTAAAATTGGATGCCTTTTTATGCCCAGTGATTCTTTAATCGCATCCTCTGAAAATTATGAGAAAAAGCTGAAAACACTAATCGCAGAGTACCTGACAGTTGAAAATACACAGCTGGGCTCATTTCACTCGTAGATTGTAGCTGTCAAAATATTCACATCAAATGCTCCTGGTTACGGGTTCGACTCTCCGTGTGTAACTTTTTTTTCGGCTGTTACAAACACCAGGCCGAAGCCGGACTGTATGCGTGCAGTGTACCTACTTAGGTCCACGTGACGCACACTTGTACACTCTTGAAAGTCTACAATCATTTACTGAGGTGGTTTTCGACATGCAGTATTCTGCACTACTAAACGAGTCGTGTATACAAAAATCAATATCTGAATTGGATATCAATAATATGTACCTATTCTGTACAAGTAGCCGCAAGGAATACCACTTCACTGATAGTTGCCAGTTCTAATAGATTGCATTTCTAATAGATTTACTCTCTATTTCTCTCCAGTTCCTTGTTGAGCTGAAAACAACCACATATAACTCAAGATATCTATTCTCTGATAATGTGAATAGTTCTATAGTTCCATTCGATATAGATTCACTCAAAGAAAAAGAGGATAGGATGTTTCTGTTCAATCGAGGGGAGTACTACGAGTATCAGAATTTACCATCTCAATACCACACTTGTTTTTTTATAATTTACCTACGGAGAATTCAACTGAATTAACGTACCCTTCAGTACCATTGTAAAATTATATTCAGAGGTATGAGATCCGAAAAACAGATATATTCAGCAAAACGTGCAATCTGCAGGTTCAATACTCACCTAAAAAGAAGAGAACAAAGTTGAAGCATTCGAAAAACTTTATGTATGAAGATGAAAAAGAAAAAAGAATAACAAGAATAACCTGTTTTTGATATTATCTGATCTCTAAAATATCACATTTGTGGTAAAATATATTGAATTGTGTTTTTGACATGCTCCGAATGAGTCCTGGGCTCTAAGTTGTGCTGAACCGGAGTAGATAGAACTGGATCCTGGAGTGAACTGGATAAAACTAGATCAAATACTCGATCTATCTCTTCGATCTATAATCGCCTTAGTGCGGTACCTTTCTGTTTACTGGAATTAATAGTTAAAGCCTTACATAATGTCCCAAAACGTGCTTAATCTGAATGCTTTATCTCTACAAAGTGAATTCTGTGCATACGGTAGATGTCAACAACCATTTACGCCGGATTCTATTATAATCAGTTGCTCTGGTTGTGGTACTAAGTATCATGAAGCATGTACTATGACTTTAAAAACTTTAAATGATGGGCGGTTTGCTAGATGCTGTGGCTCAAGAAAAAATTCTCCTATTGATTCACAGCATGGGCAGTTTCTATTTGATATTGAAACATTAAAAAGTGCAATAAGTGACGTAGTGAAACCAATGCTCCAAACTTCTGTTGATCTCATTTCAAAAAAAGTGGATGACCTTTCTGAGCATATCTCTTCAACTGACTTGAGGATTACTGCTGTTGAAAAAGATACAGGTGAGCTGAAAACACAAATGGAAGATTTTAACTTCAAAATGTTAAATCATGATAGAAAAATTACTGAACTTGAATCCAAAATAAATACCTGTCAAAATAATGAACAAATATCCTTATCGACTTTTAACCCTC
>WSXT02151168.1:0-10269 GCA_011762715.2 Neuroterus valhalla
TTATTTATTTTATTCATTTTATTTATTTTATTTTTTTTTTTTATTTTATTTATATTCATGATCAACAAATGGTTTGTACTTTTAACAAGTCATATCGAAATTGTTTCTTCTTCAGATTAACACTCAAAAACACATATCTCAAGTAGCTGTATATCTTTTTTTTTCTATCTAACTTGTGTATAATTTTGTTTATAAAATGTGTAAACAATTTTTAAAATGTCTGATACTTCTTGACATTATTCAAGACGAGTTCCCCCACTAATATTGTGTACTTATGCATAAATTGTATGAATTTCCCCAAAATGGCATCTTGGGAATTTTTTTTTCAATTTTCTTTGTTGGATAAAAAAAATTAACATCTTTTTTGAAAAAATGCTCCGATAGCTTTGTTAGAAATTTCAACAGCTTCAATTTGACAAAAAGTAAATCAAAAGATCCGCCATAATAGTTTGAAAGATTTTCGCTATTTTTCGGGAAATCTGGACAACTAGTTGCGGCTATTCTAATAACTAAAAATATATTTTTTTTCATCTTCTGAGAGACAATATTTTTTTGTTAGATATTGAAATTAAATATTTTCATCAAATGAAATGAGATAATCATAAATAATGGTAGAAATATTGGGTGAATTGAGTCTTGGAATGGGTTTCGCTTGACAAGAATCGTTACAAAGGGTTTTCAGACTGCCTCGACGACAACCAATCCCTGAAACGAGATATCGAAGTTTCCGGTTGGATATCAATTCAGAGACAATGCCGCTCGCTTGCCAACCAGTGAAACGTTTTAAGCGAGTTTATTACACTGAGATTGTTCCAATCAGTCAATATCGCTCTGCAATCAAACCGTTTCAACCGCTTGATTAACCAGTGCATACATCCGTTTAAAAACATTTAAAAAGTAAATAACATTCTAGACTTTTGTCAGGAACGGGTCAGGCTCATATAGAATGGTTATTTTTATTATTGAACTGATTTCTATTATTTTGTAGAAATTACAATACTTATCCGCTTCTCAGAACCTAAATGATAATTGGATTATAGAAGCATGCAAATTCAGATTCGAATTTGAATTCAAATGCAAATTGAATTTAGATCCCTTTGCTCATAACCCTCCAAGGTGCGATAGAATCACGTAGAACTCATTCCACATAGATTTTATATAGGTCAGTCTTCTGCGTATGAATTTATATTTCAATATCCTCTTGGATACAAGGAATAGTTTGAGGACGATGGAATCAGGTCCTGATCTAAAAATTGAATTGCCTCATTTTCCTCCATGGAAACTAGAATCACACTTTTTTAGGATACTCTCATCTCGGGATGTAAGGCCGCTGGATACTTGACCGGCTTCGCGATTGTTTACGCTTGACTGCTTCTGTCTCTCCCTTTGAGCGTCCCTGAACGACCTGCACTTGAAGCCGAAAGCTCGTATAGGCAGGGCGGTACTGTGTAGTTTGAAATTGTTTACTTGTCGACTCTCGGCGTGCGAGGTCCAAAGACTATATTCCGCCCTGAAAACTGACATAAGCGTGCTCGCTCTTCGCTGCAAATCCAGTTCAAACTGGATTTTAACTGCGCCGGATGCATGGGCTGTCTAACCCCGATCCAGGCCTTACATACCAAGATGGGTGTACCTAGGACTCACCCCCGTTATGAACAGGGGTCTGTATTGAGAGTGAAGAATGAAATAATTTCAATTGTTCATGTGTAAAACGATTTTTTCGAATGTTCAGGTCAGAATCCAGCAGAAAATTTACTATTGGCCGATGATACAAACGTTGGCGCAAGTTTGGTAGCCAGTCCTGGGCCATCATAGGCTGGACTTTTGGATGGTAAAGGCAATGCTAAGCCTCGGCACTCAATTATGGCCCTAGACTGGCAGTCAAGGCTTGCTAAAGACTCCGAAAACATTGATAATAATTGGCTGCCAAGATTGAGCCAACATTTATTATACACGTTTATACTTTACATTTAATGATAATTCGCGTTGGCCAAAGACTTGCAGCCAACTGTGCGCCGACTTTAACACCATTGATCGCCAGTATTGAGACTATCTTGCGCCAATGGTCAACATTGGCGATTGACCACTGAGAATACAAAAAATAGGAGTACACCTTAACTATCTAATTAGGTTACGATAAAGTTATTATTAAATAAGACTATCCAATTCTGAGATTATGGCCTAGTTCCGCATTCTGTTACCGAAGTTAAGCAGTTCTTGACTCGTTTATACTCGAATGGGGGGTGAGGCCAGAAAAATGTCTCTGTACAAATCCGTCTACAGGCCACGATTTTATTCCAATTGAAATGTTTGTTCTTCGAAGTGTAGCTAGTAGAATTACCCATACAATGAAAAACAATTTTTTTAATTTTTGTTGCTACCATTTCCTGAATAAAAATTTTATTGACGCCCAAATAATTTAAATTGTTGGAACATCTCTATAGAAGTAGCTTCTAAAGCAGTATCAGTTGATTGAACAATATTTCCATTTTATTTTAAACAAATAAGTAAAAAAATGTGATTTATACGGGATCAGATCAGACGGAAAATATCAAGTGACAATATTTTTTTGCGCTATCAATTTGATATTCCACAACAAATTTTTATTAAATAAACAATTTTGGTTAACAAATCCCTTACTTTTTTAGTTTCCCCGTCAGAGATTTTATTTTCAGCCTAAAATAAACTTAAATCACTTTGATTTTCCTAATACTATGAGAAATCTCCGTTTCATCTACTTTTATTCATGCAAACTATTCTAATTAACAAATACATAACTTCATCAGTTCTCGCTATTGAGATTTCGTTTCGTTTACCCGTGAAACGAACTGAATCATTTGGACAATTTGAATTTACAAATGCAGAAATTTCTTCATTTCGAAATACAAAACTTTTCGTGGGTGTCATCTGTAAAAAATATGAAATTGTTAATTGCCATGGAATTATTACAGGAAATCACTATTAACGCATTATTTGCAATGGAATTTTGAAAACTTTAAAAACTTTAGCATTCAAAGTATAGATATTTATGCAATATTTTATTTAAAATGTTTCAAAAATCCACTTGGTCTTACGAAAAAATACGGAATCTTTATTGTGATAACTGGCAAAGTTATGTATTTTCAATGATTGCATTAGAAATGATACTTCTGGTTAGAATGCTCCTTTTTTGCAGAAAATTCATTCATTCCAACAAAATTATTTTCAATTTTTTTTTTTTTTTTTTGGAGAAATGAAAATTACAACTTTTTGGTTCAAAATGCGTTTAATTCGTACTGGAAGTTCATGTACTTCTTTTAAGGCTTGACTTCTTTGTTCAAGAATTAATGTACCTCTTGAAAATTGTTTTTTGCTGAATTCTTTTTTTCCGGGTATTGATTTTGACTATTCCACTTCCGTGTAGAAAATTTACCTCTTTCAATTCAACTATTCTTGGCTGAAAAATTGTTTCTTCCGATTATAAATTTCTTAGTTATTGTGAAATGATATTATTCTGTTTAAAATTCAACAATTTTCATAGAAAATTATTCTATTCAGTTGAAAATTTAACTGTCCTGTTTGAAATTCGTTTTTTTTTTTAAATCGCACTTCTTTGTAGGAAATCAAATTGTTTGCTTGGAATTGTTTTCTGGCCTCACTTCACTGGAAATTCAACTCTTGTGTTAGTAATTAGTTTTTTGGCCAAATTATTCCATTTTCCATTTGAAAACAAAACTTTTTCTGATTGAAATGTGAACTATTACATATATATCATTAACGATTCATTTTCTTACGTTGGAAATTAATTTTTGTATCTAAGAATTCATCAATTTTGTTCAGAATTCGTCTTTTTGGTTAAGAATTTATCTTTTTGTTGGAAAATTCATCTCCGGTTCAAGATTAAACTTCATAATTATTCGTTGTTTTGTCCAAAAAAAGATTCAGTTCAAAATCAAGTTTATTAACTGGAAATTGAGTCTTCCATTTTTGGTTCAAACATTTTCAATATTTAGTTAGAAATTCATTTTTGCATGAATATTCGTCTTTCTTTGTAGAAAATTAATATCTTTAATTACGAATTTGTTTTTTGTGTAAATCTCATTTTTCCAACCGTGAACGTTAAAATCGAATCTTTTTTTGAAAAAAATTCAAGTACATGATTTAAAATTCATGTATTTTGTTGGAAACTTATATTTTTTATAGGAAAAACCAAGAACTTAAATTTTCAAGCAGAATTTTTTTTAGATATAAGATAATCTCTAAAAATCAGAAAAAATTAAAGTTCCAACCCAAACAGATGGATTTTCAACAAAGAAGTTGAATTCACGAACAAGAACGATTATTTTTCAAGAAAATAAATCAAATTTAACAAAATAATTTCTTTCTTATCTTCAACAGAATATTCGAATTCAAACATATGATGACATGAATTTTCAACGAAGGAAGATGAATTCCCAAAAAAAATTTCTCAATTTTCTGTCCAAAAAGACGAATATTCGACAAAATAGTCGAATTTTCAAAAACATAGATTCATTTTTAACTGAATACTTGAATTTTTTGTGTACATAGCAAAGAAGAAAAATAAGTTAATTTTCCCCGAAAAAGTTCGAGTTTCAACCAAGCAGTTGATTTTCCAATTTCAGAAGTTTGATTCTAAACGAATAATATGGAATGTGATATTTCAATTAAGAAAACATTTCAAAGTTAAATCAGAAAATGGCAGATTCATCTTATTCCTCAAACCTGAAGATATAAATTTTAACCTACAATGGTTAATTGAGAATCAAATTTTTCAATTATCGAGCCAAAGTTTGTTTGAAAAAACAGTTAAATCTCGAGAGAAAAAAACAATTCTCAACAAATTAATTCAATTCTCCATAAAAGAGTTGAATCTCTAACAAAGAAAAAAGTCAGTGCAGAAATTTCACTATGTTTCCCAATTTGAAGTTGGGTTCTGATGGGGCTCCTATCAGAATTTCTAGTCCAGGAAAAGCTGATAGGGGCCCTGTCAGGATCTAGTGAAGAATTCCATGCTTTTCCTTAGTATGGCAAATCTATTTGTGTCTAGTGGGGCTCTAACCAGAATTTCTAGTCTAGAAAAAATTAGTTCTGGCCTTGACCAGAAAATTCCTATCACATTTCTTATGACAGATATATAAATTTTGAGATCTTTCCATAGTTTTAGTAGGCTGAAATAGTGTTTTTGGTTCCATTTTAAACGCGTTTTTCTTGAAACCTGATTTCAGGCATTTGACCCTTCTACGGTAAACTTCAAAAGTTGTAGAGAAGTACACTCGCTGTACATCTGTACAGTAAGTACAGTGTTCAGACAGTGCTTTCGAATGCGTAGTATGTTTTTGGACCTGTTGTTGTGTTGTCATTTGATTTTTTTCGAAACAATGGAAAAGGAAAGGTGCCTGCAAGGACAAGGAAGATTGCGGGTCAAGAAGTTCCGCTTGATGCAAAAAATCGGACAGCAATGCGTCGAGAGTGAGGTTATGATGCCTGGAGCTTACTCGAAAAACCATTCAGAAGGTAAAAGATTAATTATTATTGTGGAATAATATAATAATATTAATTTTTTTATCAGATAATTTTTAGTTTGAATTTCTGCGTAAAATATCTCATTAGGGTAACTGTTTCAGAAGTTTCAAATGAGGCATTAAACTGCGATGGAATTGAGGTTAGAATTGCCGGTGGTGATATTTGTTCAGCTGCAATTTCGAATAGCCACAAAGATACAACGGGGCAACAGCTCATTAACGAGAAGTAGTTCCTTACAGAATTGAAAAATGTTCTGCCATTTTTATATTATGTACAATACAAGTAGTAAATATGCGTCTTGAACTTTGCGTTTAGCAGCAAATTCATCCTAATAATTTTCACGAGCACGGGGACGTCATGGGGGACATGTAGGGGCCTCGAGGGGGCCCTACAGTAACCCTCCTTTTCAATTGGATTTTGAAAAGGTCACCCCCACTAGAACACAACTAGAAAGGCTAGTGAGGTTCTCGTCGCCAAAGCGTTACATTACCTTCGGGGGCCCGACTAGTTTTCCCTACTAGATCCCGATCAGAAATAGGGAAAACTCGTCAGAGCCCCACTAGAGCCCTTCCGAAATTTCTGCACGTAAAGAAAAATTGCCCGAAGGAGGCGATATGACATCAAAGCAGTTTAACTTTCAAGCCTATAGGAGAGGGATGTCTCTAGATTGAAATAATCAATATTAGGGACATATCTTTGATTAAAAGTTCAATTTTACTAAAAACGCGCCGATTTCCTAGTGCAAATCTTTGTTGAAAAGTGAGTTTTACAAGGGAACTAGATATTGATGCTTTGTGAAATTCGTCTCAGAGAAAATCCAGGAACATCATTCTTTAATATTTAATTTGTTTGAAATAATGTTTTTTGGAATAGCCACACTCGGAAATGAAAAATTTACACACAAAAAACATAGAAACAAGAAAAAAATTCTAATTCACTCAATTTGAATAAGCCCGCGCTTTAGCAGACATGCGCACTAAAAAGAACCATAGTGGCGACGATCTCTATGGCAACGAAGATACTATTAATCCATTTTTGTATATCCGAGTTTTGTAGAAATAATTTTACAATAGTGCATTCAGAATTCATGGAATCAGTTGATCTTAGAAATTGGTCTCCGGTATTCTGCACCAAACTTCATGTGTGCGTGTTGCAATGCAATTTTAACTATTGTTGTACGTGAGGTGATTATAGTTTCAGCTCTTGTGGGTTTTTTTCTACAAATTTGCTAGAGCCGAAACATTGTTAAGAACTCTCGTAAAATTGTTTCATTACATTCGTGGATATTTCTTCTTTGCAATAAACGTCTCAACTAAATTGTTTTCACTGAGCAAAGATAAGTCATTTTCTGAACAATGAAATTGAATTCTAATCACTTTTATTGTTTTTATCAGAGTTGAGTTACCGGCAATCAGTAAAAACTGTTGAATCTGCGAGAGTTGTTAAAACATTTTTTTCTTTGAATCATTAATTCGTGAATCATACTGTACTATCTGCCACTTCTCTATCTAACTAAGAAAATGCAAGAAGTACACGTGCATACGCATCCTACATACTTGAGTGGAAAAAACAGCTTGCAATGCGAACTATAGTTTCCTGAACAGGTGATTGCCCTTCCGTTTCAACAAACATTCAACACAGAATAACAATTAGGAAATAACTGTATTATTCAGGTAATTGAAACATAAAACCAATTGAAAAAAAATTCATTTAAAAATGCAATCAACTTATCTTAGAGGGCGATTCAAAAACTACGTCACGTAATTTTAAATACTTTTTACATCCCTCCTCTTCTTCGTCACTGATCATCACACAAGGCTTGAACGCCCTCGAAGTGACGTCACAAATACGAACAACCACCCCTCGCCTTGTTTCAAGTAAGAATATTTTTTTCTTCGATTTTATTTGAAAAATGCATTAAATAAAACAAAAAACATACGAACAAAATATTTAAATAAATTTCATAGCCCGAAATTCTTTTTGAAAAGGAGAAGTGGGCTTTTTTTCACAAAAATAGTGGGACAGGAAGTATTCGAATCCAGTATAAAGGCTCAATGTTTTGAATGTATATATATTGCTTTTTCAACCAAATTGTTGAATACTCAACCAAAAGAGATTAATTCCCCAACAAAAGAGATGAATTTTTTAAAAATGAGTTGAGTTTTCCAGCTACTTGTCGAATTATTTAGAAAAAAGTGGAATTTGAACCCGTCAATATCAGTTTCCAATCAACAAATGAGAGTTTTTAATCAAATAGTTCAATTTATATCCGACAATGATAAAATATTACAGTTGAATTTCCAACGAAATATGAAATTCAATTTATGAAAGAGAGCCATATTTTTATCTAAATAGTTTAGATTCAAACTGAGGAGATGAAAGTTTAATAAAAGAAGATTCTTTCTCCAACAAAAAATGGAATAAATATATATTTAAACCAAAAAAAAATTCCTTTTTTTATAAAAAATAGTTTGATAAAACAAAGAGAGACGGATTTTGAACACATTAGTTCAATGCTCAAACAAAAATATAAAAATTTATTTCTCTCAGTCATAATTTTTTTAGGGAGCATAAGGGAAAAAATCCCGACTGAAAGAAATAAATTTTTATACAAGAAATAAAAAAAAAACCTTTCATGAAAAGTTGAATTTTTAATCACTGAAGATTTCCCAGTCAAGAGAGATGAAAATCGCATCCAAATTGTTGAGCTTTTGATCTGTAAAATTATTTCTGAACAAAATAGTAACACTTCGTATGAAAATAATAGAATTTTTAACACAAAAAGATACACCTCCTACAATAAAGTTTAATTTTCGACCAAAAAAATATGTATTTAAAAAAAAAAGTACATTTTTAACCAGTTGTTTGAATTTTTCTACAATCTTTCAAGAAAGTACATCAATTGAGCACCAAATTGTTGATTTTTTAACTAAAAAATGAATTTTCAATCAATATTGGAATAATTGGATTTTCATTTTGATAAATTGATTTTCAACCGGAAAAGAACGAATTTTTAAAATTTTTGAATTTTGGATCAAAGAAATTAATCATCGATTGATAAAATGGATTTTTTATCAGAAAAATTAATTATCCATAAAAAAAAGAGGATTTACAAAAAAAAACAACATTATTTTTACCTAAATTATTCAATTTTGAGCTGAAACCTAAAAATTCCTAAACAAAAATGGAACTTTCGAATTTTGGGTCATAAAAAAGGACTTTTAACAGAAAATAGTTGGATGTACTTATTGGGTTGTATTAATTCAGTTCGAATTGAACCAAACAAAAAAACATGAAAAATGATCAATTTTTCAAAAAACGGGTGGAAAAAGAGGTATTCTTCAAAAAATGTTTCAGAGGGGAGTAGAAGAAATAGTATAGAGTACGTATTTAGATGCTTCACTTAGAAAATAAGATAACAATTTTCATCTAATTCCATTCAAATTTACCATGTGCGATGTCACACTTCGTCACTAAATCTGCCAATCACCGCCCGCCCTCTCCCCACCCCCCTGGTAGTGTGACGTACTTTTTGAACATCCCCTAAGCGTGTAGCACAAAATGCCCAAATTTCAAATTGAGCTAGAAAATTGCACCAGAATACTGCACATTGAGTGGTTGAATTGTTCGTAACATTTTGATACCGGATTTAGAACTATTTATTAATTTCATTCAAACAATAACTGATATTTTTATGTTAGGAAAATTTGTATTTGAACAAATTGTTCAAATGACCCGATTTTTGCAAAGAACGTATATTTTGATCAGAATGTTTATCACTCCAGAACATTTTCTCTATTGCGAATAGCTACTGTATCGATCGATTGAACCAGGAGCGGATTAAATTGGGTTTTCGGGTAGAAAAGTGAAGGTAAGGGTTGATATAGCTTCGGTCGTGAACAGAGAAAATATTTTAAAATGGGAAACTAAAGTAATCGAAAACTTATAAAGTTTTTGAGTATGATATGAAACTGGAAGCCAATCAATTTTTTTGATCAGAATTAAAATAAAAGTACTTTTATGACCCAAAAAATATCTTTTATTTGCGGAATTTTCTCATAAATGAAATGGAACAATTTTCATAGAATTGTATTGTATAGATTGTGGATATAAAAGTTGTAGTTCATCAATATTATTTCATAATTTGTTCGTATCAATTTTTTCAGATATTCTAATTGAATATTTTATATCTATAGGAGAGGGGGTTAAGAAAAACTTCTCACCTCACTGTCCTCAACAGAATTATTCATTCTGCGTCCCCTATCGAAGGAGGAGAAGCCTACGACGTACCTGAGCTCCTTTTATTCCTAATGGTTGCAAAGGCAGGCAGTTATATTTTTTTGACGTCTGTCGCATATAAAAATCATAAATGTAATAAATACATTCGATATTGAAAAAAAACACAAAAAGATAAATATTCATATCTTTCAAACTCTTATCATAATGAGAAGTTATTGGTTTTATGTAAAAAATTGGCTTTCGCGGATTTTATAAAAATTCCACGTGTTGAGAACCCCTGAATCCAAAGAAACAGGTTTGACAATGGTTTCTTCTGTTTTTCGGTTACTTTTGGGGAAACTTATCCGATTTCAAACACATTTTGAGTCGCCAAGAAGGAAGTTCAAGTTCGTTAACCAGACTTAATTGACTAACGGTTCTGGGTTTCACCATAGAAAAAATCTGCCCGCTTCGCGGGCACATTCTCATCGCGCGCTTCGCGCGCAGCTCGCTTCGCTCGCAAGTATC